>QVNZ01009987.1:0-49063 GCA_014825645.1 Pseudomyrmex dendroicus | reverse complement strand
TCTCTAAATTATTATTATTTACAATTATTATTTATCTTTGTTGCGCAACAAATGCGAATGACGTTTCGACAAGTCCTTTTTGATCCTCTTTACCGGATTAAATGAAACAAACACGTATATTCTTGTTGGATCCTCTCAGATTCGAATTTATGTATTTAACTAAGAGAAACGATTTGTTAAAATATGCCCAGTCTAATTAATTAAATATAAAAACTTATACACGATGATTGTCGGTATTCTGTATAGGAGCGCGTAATTTTTTCGAAGGTCTTTTCTCATCGACAGACTTTCTGTTTGCTTTTCAACATTGTATTTTTAACCGTTAGTCATTGTTTTGATGTTTGAATTTGTCAACAGACAATCAATATATATCCGAGTGGAGGAAACGGAAAATATTTATCTTAAGATACGCGGGCGCGCAGATAAATAATTTCATTGTTGTGAGAATTCTCAGCTATTAAACACGATGTTCGAGAATGATTTAATAAAAATACGTACAAGATATATAATTTCGGTTCCTACATTCTTTACTAACTAATTTTAGCCGTGCGAGAGACCGCCTTCAGCTCGATGAAAAAAAAAAAACGCAGTTAATGCACTCGCATGCGGTCGATTCTCCGAGGAGAGCGATAAGCAGCGACCGAGTTGCAAGCAAGTTGTCGCGGAATTGATTCGAACGGCGCGGCGTTCAATTTCCGACGGGACGATAGCGCAAGGCACACCGCGATCGATGATCGCGGAGAGCGGCGTGAGAGATCGATTCTGTATCACACACGATAGGGGTGCGCGATAGTAACTGACTTCGGGGCGTTTCTCTCTTTCTCTGTCTCCGGTGCGAGTGAAATCCCGAGTGGGTCGTTTCTCGGTGCCGATGCGCGGCGCGGCCGATTGATCTGTCAACCGTTCCGTTAGGGAAAAGAGTTGATCGACATGAATGAACCATTCAAGGCCACTTAATGGAATTCCCACGATTGTCCTTAAGGCATTATGCGACCGGGTATAATAGTACGAACAGCTGTCTGTTGTGCGCGCACGAAAACCCATTTTGTATATATATATATACATACGCGCACACATACACGTGCGACTCTTCTTCCGCAAACGATTACACACACGTGGAGGTCCTAAGTAAAACGCCGCGACATATGTAATGCACACGTGCGCACATTAAGTACATAGAGCATTTCGCGAATGTTGTAGTCAAAATATATATACTATGTATATATATATATATATATATATATATATAAACGTGCGCGCGAGTGTTCCATATAATAGCCATTGTTTCATTCGGTTCGCGGGGAGATGCCGCGACGGAGGTATAAAAAAAAAAACCGCGCGGCATTCTCATTCAATAAACCTACTCGCGTCTAGCGCGCGCGCGCGTTTCTTTTGTCACCCTTTACATATATCTAGCACAGCCCGAGAAACTAGTCCGGGAGTTACGTGTTTGCACGTACGAGTTCCGTCGCGTGGCCGATGTGAAACCGCAGCGTCTTTCCGCGTTTCACATTGAAATCCGATACTTTATTCGAAAGTTGGAAATACAATGTGTACACGGAACATTAGAATTGTTAACGAAGTATCATAAAACGTCCATGTGCTTGTGGTGTTTTTGTTTTTCTTTTGTTCTTTTTTTTGTTTTTTTTTGTTTTTGTTTTTTTGTTTTGAGAACACACGCTCTCCTTCGAGCGCGACTCGCATCGACGGAAAGAAAAAACGCGTTCTCCATCGCTGGCTTCGGCGGAGATTATACTCGTCGACGTCCTCTCTTTCCCGATAAAAAGCCTCCGTACCGAACTCACGGCGATACCAAATACGATACGAAATTAAAAGCCATTAAACCCGCGGCCAGGATTCCCCGGCTTTCGCCCGCGTCGGTGCAGCTGCGCCACCCACGCGTATGATAGATACGCCACTGCCTTCAGCATTGTTTCTTTAATGATTCATGTGGGGTGATTGCACCGCGAGAGCGTATATAGGAGAGGAAGCGGTCTCCAACCGCGAATGCAATGAGCGCCCGCGTCGTTTTGAAAATATTAATTCGCCAGGAGTCATCGTCGGACGCTGATGCATCGGCGAGCGTTGCGCGCTTAATGCCGCGTTCTTTGTCAGGCTTTGTCGCGCGACGACAAATTTCGCGTGTACGTGGTCTGCGTGCGCAAAGCGCGACCCCGTCGTCGATCTATATTCGCAATAAAGTATGCGAGCACCAAGGATTCACGCTATTACACAGTCTAGTTAGTAATTTCCGCGTGTATTATATATATATATATATATCATCCACACATCGGCGCGCGTTACATATAATATATCGTTGCATATATCCTACAATTATCGTTCGTGTAACGCGCACTATCCGTAGCGAAGTGCGAAACTTGTAACCGTTTACTCGAACGAACGCGCAATCTTTCCCCCCAATCTATACACCAATGTTCTCGATCTCTCCGCCTGTAAATGTACACAAAAGTCGAGAGCTTTTCTTCAGATACGTACGCGTTTTTCCCCTTCCATCTGACATACGAAGGAACCCGAATAAACAATAGGAATATTCGAAGAGGATCACGTATAACGTGACGTTCCGCAAAGCGTGTCAAGGAAAAGCGACAGTTATCCTTCCACACGCGCCGCCTCACCGTGTTACAAATAGCTCGGGCTGCGAATAAGCAGCAGACCAGCAACCACCACACGCACCGCTATATGTACGCACGTCAGACTCGGCCGAGCGGGGAGACAAAGAACAACAACCGCGGGGCGATCCTCTAAATCGGCATGTCCGTTGAGCCTCATGAATCTCCTCGGGGGAGCTCCTCTTCTTCGAGAAGGAGGGAAAGGAGAGGTCCGCGTCTCTCCTTCGGCACGGTTCGGCACGCACAGCAACAGGGGCCTGAGCAACCGGGGCACCGCGCGGCATCACAGTCAAGTCGTTCTTCTCGTCAAACGCGACACACTTGTTTCCCCGAGTAAATTATTCCTTCCCTCTCCTCCCTCGCCTTCCTTGCCGCAGAGAGCCCGAGGAGATCGAAAAAACAAGAAAGAAAAAAATCGGAGAAAGCCTCTCCCGTGCGCGCGCGCGAGAAGAGAGAAGCGCGCTGACGTAGACGACGACAACGACGACGCATTTTATTCAAATAATCGCGCCGATGCGAACACACCCTTTTTGCATTGCTCGACGACGCGGTGCAGTCGCATAAACGCGGCGAAATAACACACGCGCGTGAAATATACACGCGCACGAGCACAACCGCGTGTTTATGTACACGCAACGTCGTCGTCCTCGTCGTCGTCGTTGTTGTCGTCGTCGTCGTCGTCGCGTATATACGCAAACGTGGGTGGAATCGATCTGTATTCGCGTCGATGTGCGATATGCGCGCGTGGAGCCAATCACGCGCCACGTACGCGAATAAATCACACCGAGAGGTGTGTTCGAAAGCCAAGCGCGCGCTTATAACACCCGCGATATTAATAATGATATGAACAATAATAATAATCGAGAATTTTTGCCTTACATGTAACGTGAAACACACAGTTCCGCAGTTCCTTTTACGATCGATATTCTCACACACGTAAATCATCTACCGGACAAATAAATATTTTAACAATATTTTATATAAAGACACGCGACTCGCTTGAGAAACACGCTCGTTCGCGACCGCATGTACGACGTGAATATGTCTGATCGCTTAATTTTTTTTATTGCGAGAAATTGCGTATGACAAAATGTTTGAGCGTCAGTGACGGGGATCGCCAGCGCGACTGTAATTTTATAAGCCTCTGATTAAACTTTTAAATCGAATGCCCAATGCGGTTCAGTTGGTAAGCGGAAGTGACGACCCCAGCCGCTCACCTCTGTACTACTAACGCTCCGGCGCGTTTCAGATTTGTGAACGAAGAAAGCGCATCCCCGAAACCTTTACGGGTTGTTTAAGACTGCGGAACGGACGCCGCAAAAGTCGGTGCCCGCGTCCGTCTGTCGCCCGTCGGTACGTGTCTCTCTTTCTCTCTGTGTGTGTGTAGACATATCCCGTCTCTCGTATACATACATACCTCCTCTGACCTCAGAGAGCACAAACGGCGGGGCCTCCCATTACGTACGACTTCCTGCGACCGAGTAAGGAAGAATCGAAGATTTCTACACGCGCTCTCCTCGGGAAGAGAGGTGTCCGCTGCCGCCGCCGCGCCGTCGCGATACGACCAAAGATATGTAACGTCGAGCGACGAAAATTCCCAGGCTAAACCTCGAAGGAGAATAAAACGGCCGCTTCATCGCACGAATATATACGTGTGCGGCGTTAATTGCGGAACTGTGTCGAGGCAAACATAACGGGGCGCGATTCTCTCGCATCTCTCGCGCGAAAAAAAATTCCGCGCGCGCGCGCAAATATTTTTCTTTTTTTTTTCTTTGTTTTTTAACGCGAAGACAGACAAAAATGCGCAAAAGAAAAGACTTAGATCGGTAAGCAAAAAAGAGAACAATTATTACGACTTGTAGATGACAAATTAGCAAAATTATTATTCGAATAATTCATGTGTTTCTCGATTAAACGACGGAAGTAATGTTTCCGCCGAAGACATCGAAGACATTTAATTGTCTCAATTCGTTAATCCACAAGACTATTGTTTTCATCGATGCAAATTTACGTGGCCGCAAATTAGTTTCGATTCGACCGATAGAGTACGACTGTACGCCATTGTAACGCACGTTTAACGCGCCGCGGATTTATGATCGTTCTAAAATCGCGACGAAGAAATACGCTGCGCGAGCGTAATTCGCGCGCGTTCGTATAGTTTGTAGATACATACCTACGTACGTATGTGACGCACTCGCGAATCGAAAATCGAAGGTTCGATTGGCGGCACATAAGTAACTTACGAGTGTTGTCGAATATCACTTTATATTGACGCAATTTCCGTTAAGTTTACGATGTAAATACGATTCAATTATTCCGCAATATTTTTCTTTGTCCTCGCTGTTAATTGCAAAACAACAACGGGCGTTTAGAACCAAAGCGCAATAAAAAAAAAATTGCTATTTTTCTCGTACGAAGAAGAAAAGTCGCAAATTTCGGAACAAACTTTTCGACAAAAAGAAGAGACACGACGAATACAAGTCTGATCGATCTAAGTTTCTGTCTATCGTGCACGTCGCGCAGAGAGATATCTCGGCCGATATAATTCCGATATAGCAGTTAATCCGTAATTAACTGCCGGTCGGCGCTTAATCGTCAAGTCATCGATCTGAGTCACTGCAATTGCAGAAATCGCGAGGTCGTCGATGCGGCGACGCACACCACGCGAGGGGTCAGACGCGACGTCATCGCGCTCGCACAACGACGACTCTTCAACTTTTAACATTCTTTGTGACATAAAAAAAAAGCTGTGAAAATCCCTCTTGAAATTTGTGCGGAAAGTCCAACGCCGTCGGCGGTTTAAGTCAGCAACGACTTTCGAAGAGGGCACTTTAACTATTTCTAGCCGGGAATACCGAGAAAAACCGAGGCGCATGGTGTCGGTGGCGTGGTATAGCGTGTCGTTCGAGGAATTATTGACGTTTCGTCGATATAATCGATGTTTGCAAATTGAGCTTGCTCCGCGGTATCGAGTGAACGATGACACACAATCGCGTCGGGATATTAATTCTTATCACACGCCGCGAGAGAACGAGAGTTTTCGATTCGTGACATGAGTTCCGTTTCCATCCTCAAATTAAAATGCGCGCGGCGTGGGATTTATATTCGAAACGAGCGTGACTGATGGTTTTAATTAACAGCTGATTGTTTTGATGTTTCATCTCGTTGATGAAGAAGGAACGCGCGCTGATGTGAACGAGCTCGGACGGATTTTAAACTTGATATTTCTTAAAACATTGCGGAACGAAAGAGCACGCAGCCGCGGAGAAGCCAGATCTCAGATCGCTCTTGTGAGTCGATTGGAAATTTTTATCCAGCCTCGTAAACACGAGAATCAATCTGCAAGCAAGCACGTATCGGCAGCACTTATTACGGAATTGCATGTCGCGACGTTTAAAACGAGCTCGCGACGAGGATTTTCAAATATGGAGTTTGCGTAGAAGACGCGATTGTTCGGAAATGCAGAAAGAAAATGTTTCAAAAAATTACCATTCGAAAATCCATAAAATATTGCGAAATATATTTGACAAAGATTTCGATAAATTAGAGTTTACCTATAAAATGATTGTAAGTTGAGGAAAATATTTTTTTTCCGAATTGTTTGCCGAAGTTCTGCGTAAAATCCCTCGGAATATCTAAGATATCTCGCGTGCGCATGCATACACGTATGAAATACGTAACGTGACATGGTCCGCGATCCGTGCGACGGCTAAGAGCAGCGGATGGAACCATTTTTAATGGGGCTGATTTTTGTCGTCGGGAAGCACCGCGGTCGAAAAATCTCTACCGTCGTTGCGATACTTTTTCACGCAGATTTCTTGACACGTTTCTCTCTCTTTCTCTTTCTTTTCAATCATATGAGTAAATTTATGAATATCGAATTCAAATTAAATTCAAATTAAATTAAAAATTTAAACTTCATTATAAAAAATTATTTTAACGCACACATAGAGCGACATGCAACTTAAATATATTCTTCTTCTTTTTTCAAACTCGCGACATATCTTTGTCTTTCATCAAATCTCGACGATTTTACACGGCGAACTTTGTTGACCGTGAATGTCAGGCATGAAAATTTCGCATCCCGCAAATACATCGCCGCAAGAAGAAAGCAACAAGCAAATAAGACTGCGGGCAAACAAGATAAGAAATAGCTGAAATTATACGATAGAAACGCACGCAGCGTATATACGGTGCGCATGCTATTTTCCCAACCTCCTCCTTAACAGTCCCAAAGGGTCCGTCCGGAGGAAGATGGAATAGATGAAAGAGAGAGAGAAAGGGAATCACTTTTATCCTCTTTGCCTTTCGCAGAGTGTACGACGTAATGATAGTGAAACATTGAATCTCGAGCGTAAACTGCAATTTAATGGATTTCCAACACACACCGAGATCCTCACGAGGACACAAGGGGGTGAGACGGAGGGGACGAGAGAAAGAGAAGTAAGAAAATTTAGAAGGGAGGGAAACGACGCGCGCGCTCGTCGATCCCGACGAGGGGGTTGAGAGAGAAAACGCATCTCCATCGCCTCGAATGTATCGCGCCCTCTTCTTCGTCTCGAGAGAGGGACTCGCGCGGATCTGCGATAGCGATTGGCGATTATGTTAACCAAACACGCGCGGTACACGCCCCTGCAATTTGCCCGGAGATCATCTTTCCCTAATCGCCGCGCTAATAACAGGATTACCGGGACCTGACCGCGCGGTCGTATACTTATCCCTAATTCGCCGTATCGTTATTAATATATACAATACAATTGAGAACGGGGCTCCGGGGACCCGGGGCCTCGGCGATAAGCCCGCGATATACGGGGCCCGGCCACGCGCGCACCCCCTTCTCCGAAAATGCGGGCTCGCCGGTTCTCTCTTTTTTTCTCTGACTTTCTCTCTTTCATTAACGTTTACCCGCTGTGACAAATCTTGCGAAAGAGGCTTGGAACTGCGAGAAAGCGAGAGATTTGACGATGACGTGTGCTCGCCCCGAAACACACACGTCTCGCGTCAAATTGATTACGAGCTGCGGATTCATGAAATAAATATGAGAAAGAAAGAAAGAAAAGAAAAACACACAGAATGATCTTACGTGTAGTGAGAATAAGATGAGTTGGCTTGATCGATGTGCGTGACGGTTGACAAGCCCTGCGCGATGGCAGCGGCCGAGAGATCCCTAGCTGGCGAGGAATTCTGCGCCGCCGCTGCCGCCGGTATAGCGTGATGATAGCGCTGGCACATTTCGGCCAAGTTCCACCCATGGGCCGCCATATATTAGCACTGCTTCGCTTTTCTTTGGCGTACCATCCATTTCACACGCGTTGATGCACTACTCGCGCTCTCCCTCTCACCCCTCGCTCCTTTTCGTTGTTTCCCTCTTTGCTTATCCCTCTCCGATTGTTTTGCTCCTCGCAAAAATTCACTCGCGTGTCTAATACGTGCTACAACGAGAGATGAACGCGCAAGAACGACACTCACACGCGACGACGACGAAATGCGAAATGCGCATCGTCCTGTCGGACGGCATGCGCGCAGTTGGAGCGTGAAATCCGCGCGATCTCCTCCGGCGGCGGCTCCGTTCGAGTGCACGCGCGTCGCCTGTTAATCAGAAAAATCAGCACATTTACTTGACTGTTAATGATGCGTATATACATATTTAGACGGCGCGTGTGTTATTAAAAAAAAAAAAAAACACCTCGCGACCTGCATGTCTGATGACTGTTATATGAATTTAAAGTGGGCGAATCGTCGTTCGCCGAAGAGCGAAAACGAAATAAAAAATAAAAAAAATTGAAGATTATCGATAAGAAGCGAAAAATATAGCGGAAACTTGTTTAGTCGCTGTGTGAAATAATGCAATTCGAAAAATACTAATAATTGAAATACAATATTAATTTGTGAATTGTTAAATTAATATTCGTTAGACTATTTGTTTTCAAAATCGCGCTATCGAATATCCGTGTGTATAACGGAACAAAGGAAATCTCTCGTTACGTAACTCCTCTCTCGATCTAAATGCGCGGTAAAAAATTAATGAAAGTGTCCATTTAATTTTTCCTTGACGAACAAACGAGTCGAGTGAGGAGGGCTCGCGTAATCGAAGGGCTCGAAAAGTCGCGTTGGATAACGATCGGCATCTGGATCGCGAACAGATATCGATCGCGGGCTTCTCATTCCTCGCCACGGCGATTGAGCGTTAATAACCGTCGTGTTAAAGGTATATCTATGAAATGACTATAATCACTCGGGCGTGAGTTACTCGCCGCGCACGAAAATGATCATCGAATCGCAATTTGTTCGCTCGTGATCGAGGAAATGAGTGACAAGAATTTGATCGCGAATTTGATCAGACATTCGACGAATGCCTGTGTGTGTGTGTAACGTTAATAAATTAAATTAATTAATATCGTTGATGTTAAACATTAGAAAAAAAATTATAATGACAAGTAAGTTGATGTTGAGTTAAAAAAATAAAAGAAATATAATATAAAACAAATATACTATCAAAATATTGTACGATCAGAACAATCTCAACGCGTATTCTCTATACAAAGTGTCAAATTACTTTTACATCTTTTACTTTTCTACTTAAAATTGTTTGGGGCCGAGAATTTATGTACGTGGCACTCAATAAACGTATAATATTTCACGTTAGCGGAATCGCGCTAACGCGGTCCTATTACCCGAAGGTCTCTTTTATCGCCGATAACCGACTCGAGTATACGACAACGAACGAGAGTACCACGCATATACGTGCTCTCTATCGAGGGGAATTCGCGCCGGCGTAACTTGTGTAAATATCCCAACGTTAACTGAATCTCCGGCGCGGAACGGACCCGTCCCGTCGTCTAATTTACCGTTGATAAATTCGACTCGCGACACACACACGTCGGTCGCCGTCGAGAGGCCAACGTGAGGGGGAGAAAAACGGTTACGTAGTTTTAATTTCCAGACGGGATTAATCGCCGACTACTGGGTTGAGACACGACGCCGTATATTCGAGCCGTTTAAGCGATCGGGACGTTAATCACGACCCGGCAAACTGGCGCGATATCGTAGCAAAGCGACCAATCGCCAGTAAATTACCGCCGACGAACGGTAAAAAAAAAAAAAAAAAAAAATCCCGCCGCGTTTCTCGCTTCGCGGAGGCTCTCGCTCGCAATTAAGCGCGGAACGTTAACGTTATAGGAGAAACGTCTTAACACCGAAACTTATTTGAAACCCGATATACCCCGCGAGCTCATTACGTTCGCGTACCGCGCTCGATTATCCGGCAACCGATAAACGTAATCGGAGAACTTTCCACAGAACGTTTCTCTCTCTTACCTTCGGCTCGAGATTAAAGATCCGCGAATCTTATCGCCGTTAATTAGAGATACGAAACGCGCGCGTGTCAGCTGTAACTTCGCGCGCGAACGATTCGACGCGATAAATACGAGGCAAAGAAATGAGACTTTCATTGGAGCGCGAACGAATATACTCCAGTCGTTTCACGTTCGGCGATCGAGAGAAACACCGCGATAAAACACACCGCAGCAGGTTGAAAGGCACAATGCGCGCGCGCGGTGTGTGCGTTATTCGCCGACGGAGATCTATACGCGCGCATATGCGCGCAACGAAATCGTAAAGTCGCGTGTATACGCGCGCGAAAGCGCGCGTAGCTAAGGTCTCAATTCGCGCTTACGTACAGATGCATACACGCATACACATATACGCGAGAAGACGCATATAACGCAATAATAATAATAATAATAATCATAATGCCAGATCGATATGAGACGCGTATTGATGTTCGTTCGTTCGCTGTCGCGCCGAGGATGCCGATGTGTCGATGCCATGAAAAGCGAAGAGGAATGCGCGCGCGCGCGTCGGCGCGCACGACAACGAAATGGCGAGAGGCGCGCAAAAAAAAATCGCTAAATTATTAGTTTCTACGTCGCTTGTTTTTGCCCGCCGCGACGTGTTTGCGTCGCTTCTTCTTGTTTTTTTTTCTTTTTTTATCCCCTCGCGTTGTCTCTCCCGTGATACGCATCTCCGTATTGCGTTAGTACGTACGTACGTACTTACTAACGGGGAAGGCGCGCGCGTAAACACGACGGACGTGCGCCTCGTAATGAGCGCGCGATTACCCGCGCGCGCGACGTACTTAAGGATATATCTCTCGATAAATCGGCGAGGTATAAATCAATATTACGGCATACTTTCTAATGTCGCGTCGTCTTTTTCTGCGAGCGATCCCCGGCATTTTGCGCGTGATCTGAAGAGGCGGCGATCGCGCTGAAAGGACGATGATGATGATGATGATCGCCCGATACAGACGAAACCGCGCAGAATCGTTTTCGCGTGGTGTAACGATCGACTCGTCGCAATGAGGGGTTAATCTGGTCTCCGACTTGTCAATTCTGATTTATATCTCTGGCGTGGGTCTTCGCTGTGGGTGTATTTTATTATCGTGAAACGATGAAATGTTTGAAAATTGATACCGCGAATTACGACGAGCACGCAATTTATCGGCAATTGTAATAATTGGCACCGAAGAAATTGTCGGACGAATATTTTGACAGACAAACTTTGCAGACTGTGTTATTTTAAAAGTAATGAACACGCTTCAATAATATGTATGTAGGTCATTAAAGGTTAAGTTAAAACCTGGAAATTTGTTCAATGAGCAAATTTTGTCAATGTCGTCGAGGTAACAAAATGTCTGAGGATCTTTTCGTTTCATCGTCGGTCTTTCGGCTCGTGTAATAACAACTCGCAACTTTTATAGATGCGAGTTGGGACGTAATTGTCGAATTCCTGCATGTGTCAGACAGTACCGGACTATTATTAGTCGCATAATTGAGAAATAGCGTGATGCGCCGCGTCTCCTCCGCACATGTTTTCTCGATCCTGCGATTTGCGTACATGTTGGATATGCGACTCGAGGTAAAACGATATCTGCGCATCGATCGCGATTCCACCGCGAGTTTTTTCAGGAGTTATTGGCATATTATAATCACGAGAACGATTCTGCTTCGTCAGCGAATCGACGTGAGCGCGCGCGCGCGCGCGCTTGTGCGATCACCGAGACGCGAGCCAATCGCAGTAATTAATCGTTCTATTCTTCCTAATGCTGGATTATTTTTCTCACGTCATTATTTCGTCAAAATCAAAATTAAATAAATCCCGTGTCGCTTCTTCTCGATAAATTCCGAACAACGCGCGAAAATCGATTTCAACGGAGATTAGATTTATCTTTTCGATATTCTTTCTCTTTTCTTTCCGTCTCGACGTCGATCGTCGCGTATTTCGATGCTTTTTCCAGTTTCTCGAGTCGATCCGGCCGACACCGCGGATTATCTCTCCCGCGAGCGATGGAAAAGGCACGCGAATACGCAAGACGGCGCACACGCGGTCTAAACCGAACGTTAACGAAGGTTTCACCATCGATTTTTTTTTTTTTTTTTTTCAGAAAATCGACTCTCTGCTCGCTTCTCTATGCTCGTCTCTCTTTCTCGCTCTTGTAACCCTTCTTTCGCCATCTGCCCGATCGTTTTTCTCTCTTTCTCTCTTGTTTACGCCCACGCGCGCGCGGCCAACCACGGAACCGGCCGGCGGGTAAGAGAGAGTGTATTTCTCGCTTATTATCCTTTCCTTCGATTTTCTACCGAAGGGAAAAGAATACGCCGAGGAAGGTGCCGTCTACGTATATTATACGCGTAAGCGCATATATATATTTGTACATTTGTGTGTGTGTGCACGAATGCGCACACATTTACGTCGGCAAGTATCGTCGGCGGTATCCGTGACGTGTGACTCACCCGCACACGCGGTCCGATGTACACGCCGGAGATTTACAGCTCATTACCGATTTCATACCCCGGCGTCACGATCGATCCGAGCCGAGCCGGGACGAGACGAGACAAGCCGAGCCGATATGCGCGCGGGCGGTGTCGAGCGGAGTCCAAGCGGAGTCGTATCGCGTACCATACCGATACGTGACACCGCTCGCACGACGACGACGACGACGACGATGACGACAACGGACGACGACGGACGCTTGCGAGATCGTGTTTCGCTCCGTGGAAAACGCGCGCGCTATACGCGCCGCCAAATGACTTTTCTCTTCTCCGTTTACCTTTTGGTCCTTTCTTCCTACGGGCTGTCGCAGCGTGAGAATTCCTGAACGAGCCGTCGGCTCAAAACACCGGAAACACGAATCGAACGTTTATACGTACGCGTGCGCATACGTGTGGGGGGCGCACGTTCGATCGCACGGCGCGACTTTTTCAACGATCACTGAAAATACAAAAAAAAAAAGATCGGAGGAGTCACTTGTCGGGTGCGAATTTATTATCGGCGTACTTGCGACATCACGGGAAAACACTTGAGGAAAACGTTTGCCGCGCGCGTGTAATAAAGATTGCAGATTAGAATGACACGGCGCGATCGCTGTCAACACACCAGAATCGGGAGCGTGTGTAACATCCGCGATGATGCTCGCGTGCGTCAATCCGTCACGCGGTGAGCGCGGCCCACAGAAATGTCAAGCGATGCTGAGGACGTTGTTGAGCCTCGCGGCAGCAGCAGCAGCAGCGACGGCGGCAGAAACGGCAGCGGCGACCGTCGCTCGCGTGGGAGTGTGACATAATACCGCGTTTCGTTCCTGCGCAGCTTGGCCGCTCAAGAAAATCCTCCAGATTATTCGCACTCACACTGTGACGATTTCTTCTCCTCCTCCTCCTCCTCGTTCTCCCAGTCTCTAATCCTCGGCGTGTCGCTCCGATTGCTTCCCCAAATACTCCTTTCCCAATATATATATATATATATATATATATATATAACTCCGAGATCCCGTTCTCTTCGATCGCCGATCTCACTGCTCACCGATCACGTCGATCTGGTCTCGATCGCGTCTCCGATCTACTGTATTATATCTCTTTCAACATATCGCGCGCGCGCGCGCGATATAATTCCGTATGTCACGTGTGTCCGCCAACCGTTTCTCTCGCGCTACTCCCGAGCCCGTGTGTGTGTTTATTTATTACGCGCACGCGGATTTATCGGAGCAGAGCGGAGCCGCGTGCGTGCGTGCGTGCGTATACAAGAGTGTATCTCGGCCGCGCGCGACAGGCCGGCCCGCCTCTCGTCGTCGTCAGCCTCTGTCTCCGTTTGAGTGCCTTCCTCCTGGTGCGCGCGTTCCCGTGCTGCACGACTCGCGTCGAGCGCAGACTGAAGTCGAACGCGCGCGCTGCGCTCCACCGAGGTGAGCGGAGGTGACTTGCTACTCGGAGCCCCGGCACACCACCACGAGCATTGGCGGCGGCGATGTTGCGGCCGGTCGAGCGCACAAGAAGGAAACAGACGATTGTATACGTAATGTGTGTGTGCGCGCTTGTATGTGTCTGTGTATATGTGCACGCACAGACACTTGGATACTTTGTGTATGCATGAGTGGAGCCGCGCGTGTGTCGGATGAACACGGGTGTACCTGGCGGGAGAAGGTGCCCCGTGCGAGCGCGCGAATATGCCCCCCTCGAGGCGAGAGCGCAGCTTCGCGGATCCGCCCGTGCATAGGCGCGCATCCTCTCTACGCGCCATCGCGCGCCGAGTCGAGAGTCCGCGCGCGCGCACGCACGCACGCACGCACGCACGCACGGAAAATGGATGAAAGTTTCGCGGGAAGAAAAAAATGGGAGAGACGCGGAGGCGGATTTGTGGGCGCGGTGCCCCTGATGGCTAGGATTTTAAGAGATGTATTGTTTTAGAGTAGGATATTGGGAGGAAATTCACACACGCGTCGCGCGTTCGAGAATTGACAGACGTATCTGGCCGAGAGATCGAGAGGTGTGAAACAACGGATCGAGCGAGTGTTTCAGCGCGATCGCTTTCTATACGCATGTCAATAATACACTTCTAATTAATTATATATCTCTTGCAAATTGAACATCTCTTTCTCTCTGTCTCTCTCGAGTCGAATTCGTTCCGAAGGCGATTCGATTCGCCTCCGGTTGAAACGCGCTTAACACACACGTACACAGTTACGCGGCGTTTCGACAGTCAATCCCATGTGGAATTGAAAGTAAATCCGCAAATGTCATTGAGGGAATATGAGATATTATTATAAGACACACAGCAGCCACACAGTTCGCACAACGTATATATGTGCGTATACATATATATATATTTATATACGCGGGAATCGCGCGTCAAAACGCGCGTATACGCGCTCGCGGTGGTTCGCGGAATGCGGCGAGGCACGGATTCTTGATTTCGCCTTTTTAAATTTTCGTGCGCGAGGTTCACAATGCCGGCGGTTACGTAATTGAAAAGCGTAGGAAGCACACGGATTGATTAGCACACGAGAGGAGAAAGGTTGCGGCCATATAGATATTGGCGCGGTGGCTCTATGCGCAAATCGCGCGCGCGCGCGCGCGAAGCGGAGTCGAGAGACGACCACGTGGGTGTCATCACACGCGCGTGAAAAAAAAGCCGAGAGATTATAGGCGCATACTGTACTCTCCGTAATGTCTGGAGCAGTGATTCTCAAAGGATTCGCGTCTGTGCCGCGGAAGATTCACCTTACCTCGTGAAAACTCGGACGTTGCGTTGTCGCGATTGCAAAAAAAAAAAGGAATTTTTCTGATTTTCGTTTTTGACGCGCAAATAATTCCTTCCTTTTTGTTGCGCGAGCAAATGCGCGGCGTTCGATACTCGACGAAATAATCCGCGTTTTCGATAGAACGCACCGGCGCGCGCGGAGCCTTTTCGCGTCGGACAATGGCGCGCCGCGAGCGAAAAAAATTTGAGAACCATTGGCCTAGAGTGCACCGAGAGGAGTGTAGGCACACACCGCAATATCGCCAAGGGACGAGATGCATAAAGGATCCCCGATATGCAATGACTATAAATTCACTCTAAGCGCGCGCGTCTAAATATAAACGACGCGCCAAAGCCTTTTATGCCGTTTATTCCCGTGTAAAAATCGTATATTTCTCGTATTATTATGATTATTAATACGACCTTTTGCAATTGTACGATCTTCATTTCCGTTGTTTTAGTCTCTACATTAATGCAACGCACCTGCTTCGTTTTAACGCTTCGTTAACGTCAGACGCTTCGTTACGTCGTCGAACCTAATTCCCGTATAGCGAAGCGAGTAGCGCGCGTCATAGAGGGGAATATGCGTTAATTATTCCGTGCGCGCAAAATCACGCGTCGTATATTAACGTGTAAATAAGTTTTTTTTCCTTTCAGTGCGTGTTTCTCTTTACGCGTAGGATTCGTCCGGCAAAAATATGGTTTTTAACCGTTTCAAATCGAGATAACGTAATTATCTCAACATCTATAATAACAAAATGTCATTTAAATTATACGGATATCATCAATAAAGAGAAATATTAAAACCAAGTGACATACACGCGCATATGTCATTTTTCACGTGTGGTCTGGCTCCGAGAGATTAATCGCGAGTCGACGGATTGGAGAAAAAAAAATCGAATTGCGTAACGACGATCCGAAAAATGCGCAGTTGTCTCTTCGCGTAACCTGGAACACGTGGAATTCATCTAGCGTGGCGATCGATACGCTATAGTGAATGTAAAACCGAGCGTACAAAATTGAATATTTAAAAGATTATAAGCCGAGAGGGCATACACGGGCGAGCCGCTAACTCGTTCGACTTACCGGCTTTGCCCTTTCGATAATACGATTGATATCGATCTCGATGACGTAGCCAGCTGTCTCTCGTCTGACTTGTGTGTGACGTGAACACAAATTAAACTATCGAAAAAATTCTCTCATATTAATTTGTTGTTACTTAATAAATCGAACTATCGCGAAGATCATTTATTCTCGAAAGAATATTTGTTTCCTGATAAATGTTTTTTTTTAAGACATAAAATAATGTAAATATAAACGAACCAGTTCTTTTATAAAAAGAAACAATATGTTTATTTTTTACTTGATTATTCAACGAAGATCGCTACTTCGCTGCAGATGGTATCGTTTACCAGACACACCTCGTATATATATTTTATTTGCGCTATGAGGTTCTGAAAAAGATATATAAAAACACAAAACGGATCGGGAGCAAACGATAAAACGAAAGAAAGCGACATCCGAAGAACCGTAAGGTGTATAAACTAAGGAAAACATCACGCTCGGACGGCCGTCACTCACCTGAGCGCTCGGTATGTATATGAAACGATATAAGTGCATTGTGCTCGTTAATGCGCTGGCAAGCGCGTAATGCTTGCGTATGCGCATAAATATTTATGCTATTCGGCTGAACAATCCCTAAAACGAAATGAAGTCTCTCCCTCTCTCTACGTCAGGCTTTTCGCGATGTGTGCGTGTGTACATACATATGTCGTCAGTGGTATTGTTCTTTATCAATCCTTACAACTGTACCTCGTTTTTTTTTGTTTTTTCTCTGTCAATAATATAAATTTTTTAAAAATTGTTTTTTTTCAAAATACAGAAAGGAACAAAAAAAAAAAAAAAAAAAAAAACAAAACAGAAACATAATTCGACATTACACATTTCGCAATTACTCCGTTGTTGTTCGTAGTGTTTTACACATAATTAAAAAACGTCAAAAAAAAAACAAGAAAGAGCCTTCACAAGAGAGAAAGAGAATCGCACAGCGAAATAAAAAGTCAGACAGAGAAAGAATTGAGAGAGGCGCAAAGACCAAGAAGAGAGACGCAGAAGCGGATTCAAGGGAAGAGACGGACTCGCTCGAGTCGAACGCGCCGCTTCTCTCGCGACAGGAGCGGAGAGATATAAAGAGTGCGAGAAAGAGAGAGAGAGAAGCGCGCGCGCAAGAGGACAGATAAAAAGAAGACGGGAATATACCACGGGCACACACAGAACGAGTTGCGCAGAAACGGTCCCCTCTTCGACGGTTTCACCCGTGCACGTGCAACCCGTGACGTGCCGCGCGTGTGTGCGTGCGCCAAAGTAGGTCCACGGACATGCGGAGGAGAGACGGCGAATGAATATCGCCGTCCCCTCGCGACCGGTGCGACCAATCCGCGCGAAGCGCGAGCTGCGTGAAGGCGGAACGCGCTGCTCTTCGCGTATATATCGCCGCGGTATTTATTATTCAGTTTGCAAATACGTGGCAAAAATGATCTCTCTCCGCCGAGGCCCGCGCGCGCACCACACACGCTGGATGTTGCGGGGCCGCCGCGCGCTCCTCTCACGGAGCAGCTGGCCCCGCTCGGAGGTGGAGCCAGAAGGCAAAGGAGCAGGGTAAACGGCGAGGATATCGGCCGTTAATTTGTTAGAAACACCACCGGCACGGCCGATCGCACGCGTACGTACGTGCGTGCGTGCGTGCGTGGCATGCGTGCGTATACGTATATTATACGTCACAACGCTACGGACTACCTCCGCATTGAATTCTACTTCTCCGACCTACGACCTATACTAGATAATAAATAAAGCACCAATAGAATATTTAATACGCTACTAATTCTTAGTTCTTTTTTTATAACATTCTTTGTTGCATATTAGAAAAAGAGAAATGTTTTTTTTTTTTTTTCACACAGAGATTAGGGATGGTGTGATACTAATTACGCAACGCCGACGAGAACTTCGTGTTTTCCTGTTGTCGCTTTTGCGCAATAGTAAACGCGCAAATTGCGTCGTTGCGCGCGTTCAAACGGAAAAGAGCATCGTCGTCTTATGCAAAGTACTCCGTTTTTCTACGAACTCGTGTATTTGCACCATGGTCAGTTACAACCTTTCCCCTGTCCCTTCCCGGTGTGTTCCCTTCGCATAACGCTTCCGCACTTTGCACGCTCGCCGGCCGATATCATCTTCTTTCTTTCGCACATTCTTCGAAATTCGCACCTCCGTGTCTTGGATTCCGAGAAAAAAGAAGTGCGCGATTTAATCGCTCGTGATTGCGAGAGACTCGTCCGATAGTTGTATTACGCGCGTAGTCGTAACTAACTTCGTGATTCCGTCGCGCGAACACTCGGAAACGAGACGGAAATATCGAGGAGAATCACCTCGGCAAGTGATGCGGTCCATCACTAGTCAGACGTTCACCAAATTGGGCCCGCGCGCAGTCTCTTTTGCTGTCGATAACTTTTTGGATTGTCGATTAAAAGTCTGTGGTTAGTTCTAACAATTTCGATCGACAACTCTTTGAAAAATAAAAAACAAATCTGGGAGGAAAACTCTGCAATCTTGTAATTGTGTAATTTTACAACCATAAAATTATATATATTTTTTGACAGTGTTTTTTCTCTGGCATGGAATCGCGCGCCATTGTGGGAAAGTTTTGACCGCGTGACATTAAAAGTGGCGATAAAATAATTAAGACCGTTTTTTTTTTTGGTCTTCTTTTTTCAATTAATTAATGCGTTGTTAACGCTGAGAATATAAAATTATGCGACACGCAGAAGCAGTATACACACACACACACACACACACACAACGTGCCGTTTCCCGTAGTTCTCTCTCCGCGCTGTTTAAAAAAACAGCGGTTCAAAGTTCAAGGCACTTTACGCCCTACTTCCTCCGCGACTGCTTCGTTCGAGCCGTAAAACGGCCTCTCCCCGAGGATAGGCACGAATTAGAATACCGGAATTCGCAAAAGTCACAGTCGAGTTGATGTGAACATAAGTCAAGGCGAGAAGAGCGAGGAAGAGAGAACGTTATTTTCGTCTATTCTGTCGACGAACTTTCTTTTCCCTAATTTTTCAAGCTCTAATATACGCAAAGAGATTCTTATCGTACATATGTATACTCTTCGTCGTATAGGAAGTATTTTCTTCACGCATCTCGGCAGCGTCTCTTTTTTTTTCTCTCTTTCCTCGCGCTGGACTTCGAAGCCAAGTCTGAGAAAATGAGGCTCCGCGACATTTCCCGCGCGCGCGTTTTTCCGACAGGACCGCGAATGCCGCGTATGATCTCTCTTCCGGTTACGAGGACATTAAAGACTGATTTTCCGAGCGTCAACTTGCTCACTTGGCGGCGCAAAACGGGAACGTTGTGAAAGCTCCTGACGCGCGAGTTTTCTCTCTCTCTCGCTCTCTCCCTTCGTCCTCTCGACGTCGCTCGACTCGTCCCCTTCGTGCCTTCTTGTGACGGCGACGAGGCGGCGGTGTTCTCCTCGCTAGGAAATAAGAAATTTTCTTGAGAGATGCGAGAGCGCCTCCTCCGTGCGAGGGAGGAGGCCTAGCCAAGCGAACATAGTTAATTTAGATTGTATCGCGTGAGAAGCAGGAAATGACGAAATATCCTGAGTGCTGACTTATGCACGCCGCCTCGTGTGTGCCTGGCATCGCGTACCTCGGCCGCGCCGCTGCTCCTCGACCTCAGCCACGGCTTTCCGACACGCAAGGATGATACTTTTTTTTCTTTAAGTGCCATCCCGATCTCTCTTTCTTTCTTCTGTCTCTGAGAGAGAACGAACCATCACACCGTCAAATATAGCAAAAATCGTCGCGAGAGAATCCGATATTTAAATTGTACAAGTCGCGCGCGCAGAGAATCAAAGATTTTTAAGTATTTTAAGAAGAAAAAAAAACCGTTTCTTCAAGGATACTTGGTATAATAATTTTAAATATACAAAATAATTATGATTTGTTTTGTTTTTTTACATCCCGAATTTTGTCCAGTTTTGTCTGACTAATATACGCAGATTTTTTATTTCGTCACTTATTGTTTTAAATGTCAGTACGGTAGAAAATCATGAAAAATCGATATATCGAGTTGCGCGGTTGTGAACGGTCTTTCATCAGGTAGTGCCTCGTGAAAATCTCATCAGTGCACTAAAGGAAGTGACGCGGGAATAATTTGTCACACATGATTGAAGACGGCGTATAATGAAGATTGGAGTTCCGAGTACGACCCTATTGGCGTTTTAAACTGTTATGTGTATGAACAAAACTACACACACACACACAGAGACGCTTGCTGTAGTCTTACGTAAGCGCGAACTGTATATCAAAATATTATTACTAAAGTTAAAAATATCCCGCGTTAACAATTCTGTCAATAATCCTCGAAACAAAGTTAAAAAAATTCATAATATAAACGTACAGTCTCTGAGTAATTAGTTTACGTAGAAAAATTCATTAAAAATCCTAGTAAGATTTCCCTCTTGTTTGTATGTTCAGTTTTTCATCGCACCGCGGTGAAGAAAAAAAAACCAACCAGCGCGAATAATATTAATTTATGGTAATGTAGTCGCGTGCGTGCAAACAGCGTATAGATGCACGTACGTTGATATTTCGCTGTCAGCAAGGTGTAACGACACATCGATGCGCAAGGTCGCTCCATACTTCGCTGTCACAAGGTGAATGAAGAGGACGACGAGCGGGTGAGCTTATAAAGTGTTATAAATAGAGACAGAGACACGCGGGGCGCGATGTGTGTGCTTAATTCCGCGCACGAAACCGGGTTTTCTCCGTCACACTCCCATGGAGCTTGGTCACCTGAGGAGTTACTATGTCCAATTAACCCTTTGAGAACCGTACGTTCGCCGGGCATTGCCACTTCCGACGTTGCAACAGTTTTTTCTTTTTTTTTTCTTTGTCGTACGTACGATTTTAGCGCTAGGACATATCGTGCGAAAAAGAAAGAAACGTTAAAAATTATGCACGCGATCGCACCGCGATTGCGTATAAATTAATTCGTGTGTGCGTTTGCCTCTTGTGTGTTTTCGGGCAATTAATTGTCCGATCAACGTGAAAAAAAAAAACACCGACATATTAAATTCATTACATATGTATCATTTTGCTGAACAGGTAATAATGATACAGAAAAAAAAAAAAAAAAAAAAAAAAAACCAACGAGCATTATCAAAACGCGTGTTAATCGATGACGGCTGTTGCCGGTTGCGTGCAACTTGCGATCCCATTTCCACGTGAGCTCTCGACTGTGGAAGAGAGAGAGAAGTCGAGGAACGACTCTTTAATCTCTCACCTGTGACCCAGACGGTGGGTAGGTATACGCGATATGCGGTCGCGAATGATGAACGGTTCGACATACGGTGGCAAACGGGAGAACAATTCTCTTCCATTCAATACTACAGTCGCCTAAGTTTGTCACAGTGGTAATTTCAAATTGAGTGGAAAATTTAATTGTTTTTGAAGCCACGAAATTTTCGATTGCGAAACAAACGAAAGTAGATATTTTATGTGATCTCTGCAGAGAACACGAAGAATTTTTTTTCAACGAAGCAAAATTTATATCGAGAAGGGAAACAGCGGTTTATAACGCGCGCTACCGTACGCATCGATAATATTCCAGAGAGCCTCATTAGCGATCCAGGAACGTCTATTCCCCGCCGTACCGAGTAATTATCTGTTACAATGTAGAGTCCCCGCGTATATGTATGTGTGTACGGCGTATAACAGCAGATCAGCGCAAACGATTAAACTCAAAAATAGTTCATGGGAACCCAGGTAAGCTAATCTCCATCGCATTAGTGTTGTTTCATACGTATAAAATGCCTTCCGAGGAGGAAGCAGCTGCACGCACCTTTACCGCTCGCGGGGTCATCACTTTCGAAAGACCGCGAACGCCTCGCGATTACTTTGCGACCTCGCTGTCGTAAAATCCGTTCGGAAAATTTTTTTGTACAACAGTAATACGCTTTGTTCGATTGTTTGTTGATCCTCGCTACGTTGTCTAATTAGATTTTTAATTTGATTCAAAATCTGTTGAAAAAGGATTCTTAGACGATTGTCAAAGATCGTCGATCTTCAATAAAAAAAAAAAAGAGGGAAAAATGAGACACTCTATTTTTATATACTCTATTTCTTCGTCTTATTTTTTTTTATCTTGAAGAGAGTTTTGCGCGAAGTTCTTTCTCTCTAGTCCATATAAATTGATGAGATATACTCGAATCGCTACCGTACGATAAACCGCGGGATCGCGTGCACGGAATCGTGCGCGTCGTTCGGTGTCTCTCGAAATCTACGAGCGCTCCTGGTGAGACAGGTCGGGTCCACCTTGCCGCGGGAAAAATGACGGGTTTGCCATTGGTAATCTACCCCAACGGGGTACACACACGCCGGTATAATCATATAAGGTGCTCACTTGCAACATACATGTACGACAAGCTTTCTATCTGTGATCACAGTTTCAGCGAGAAATTTTCGCTGCGCATTTTCTCGCTAAAAATGTAAATCAGTTTTGGATTTTTTCGCACATTTTTTCAACGTCAGATATTCCAACAAGAAGTAAACAATTGGCTTCTCCCAAAAAAAAAAAAAAAAAAAAAGAAAATAGAGAAAGCGATTTTATTCATCGATCTCACGAAGAAGTCAGAGAGTTAGCGTAGAGAGAGAGTCGCGTACAAGAGAGTCAGATACGTCGCGGTACACCTTGTATAAGCACCGCCGTACCTTCTACGGTACCTACCACCCGCAACCGACAACAGGCCAAGCCGGGGCAGAGTCTTAGGCCAGGCCAAGCCGAGCAAGAGAGTCGTGTAAGAAGGGGTTAAGAAACTCTCGAACTGAAGTGCCTACACCGGAAGCAGGGGCCTTGCTTTCTGGGCTAATAACCGTACCCACATCGACACGCGGGATCTGCGTGCGCGCGTACACGCTTAGAGGAGAGAAAGAAAGAGAAAGAGCGAAGGCAAATAGAAGAGAAGGAGCGAGAAAAAGAGGGAGACAAAAAAAGAGAAGCGTGAGAGGAGGCGGAGGAGGGATCGGAAACGAGGGGAGGGGGAGAGGTGTAATATAGCGCGGCGGGGCCTCTTTATATGCGTGCGCGTAACGTGTACACGACGAACGCGGCGGTTTGTTGTGTGACGCACGCACACACACAGGTGCCACCGGGGAGCCCCTTATCAGCATGCAAAGCTAGATTTTATGTGCGATCGAATGCCGAGTCGTCGGGATTCATACGCAAATCGCAATCGAGTTACATGCACGCGAGAACGGAGAAAATGCCGCCGAGAAAAGTTGCCGCCCGCCCGACGACACTGATACGCGCCTTTTGCTTGGACCGAAATTGATGATCAGATGATGTTTTACGCCGCACATCACGCACACAATATTTTTCAGCGCAACGGTTTCAGAAGAAACAACGTGTCGATTGTGCGCACATTGTCGACAAGATTTCTCAATTATAATCCGCGATAATTACTCGGTTACTTTCTGAGTTAATTAATTATATCGTCCGCACTCGTCATATTTTAAATATATTCCATATATATATGCTCGACGATATATATCATCGTGTAATAAATGCAAACAATTTTCTGCGCTGTAATTATAATCGCCGTACGGCGTTGTTTACACAGAGAAGCGCGTTGGTTATTTTTCTTTTACAGCGGCCGCTGTAATTATAAATAATACGATTTCGCGCGTTGCTTCGCGAGCGTACACGCGGTAATTTTATGAAATACGACGGACGGATCTCGCGAAGTGGATCTTCTCACCGTTCGCCGAGATTGATTATCGTTCTCCTAACAGTACAAGCGCGAATAGCTCTCTCGTAAACGGATAAATCTGCAATTAAATGCAAAATTAACCTGAATATGAAGCGCGATTAGGCATCTCGAGGGCGAAGTAACGTTACGAGATAATAGCGAGAAGAAGACCATAACGCGTCAACATCCGCTTCTGAAATCTTTCAAAGAGCGATATTTAAATTTGTCTTCACTCTGATCGAATTAACAAAATCTTTAACCTCTGCTTGAAGTAATAAACAATTAGATAAAATTACCGCTACTTGTATTATCGATTACTTCTAACGTTATATGCGCTAAAACATGCCGATGTCCTATTTATTTCCGGACGTTGTCGAGATATATAGTCATGTCACAACAAGACGAAAGATCAATCGAAAATATTGTTAAACAATCCATTAGTACAAACGTACTGAAAAAACGCCGCTGAAAGAACAAACGTCTCGTCTCTTCAAGAGAATGAAACTCTTATCGCGCGCAAAACGGTATGCTATCCCGTTTTCCGCTTTTTCCGATCTCACGCGACGAATCGGACACTCGCGTACGTGAGATTAGAAGGTTTCGACTTACGCGTAATATTCTTATCTCGTTTTGTTTTCTTTTTTTTATTTCTTCCTCTCTTTCGACTTTTCCTCACGCTTCTTCGGTCTTTTTCCTCACGGCCCTCGTCACAGTCCGTCCATCCCCTTCCTTTCCCGCGCCGTCGCGTTTGACACATTCGCGCCTGTATAAAAATGCAGCGAGAGGCTCTCCCGAGTGTGCCTGGCCGTGTATATAGCAAAAGGAGCGGATGTCTGATGTGTAAGGAACCGCTAAAATGGTGTTCGCTCTTATCCGAAGATCTAGAGCGGCGATGCGAAGAGAGGCACGCGGAGGGCTATACGTAAGGTAAAAGGGGGCTCATGACTGGTCGGTCGGGTTGGTTGGTCGGTTGGTTGATGCCGTTACCAGAAAGAGGCCACCTAGGTTCGCAACAAATGCTGAGTTATGTCGCGAACTTTCTTTATAATGAGGCACCCCGGCTCCACGAAATGACGAGCGTAATTAAAGCGAGCAGCCACCGGAGGTCAGGGATCTCCGTGATTTTCACAATGGGAAACGCACGCCCATATATATACCATCTTTTTTTTTCTCTCTCTCTCTCTCTCTCTCTCTCTCTTTCTCTCTTGTTCTATCGTCATCGTCCGCCTCTTACCGCAACATCTTCATTTACACCGCGTGGATACGTTATTGCGTATTTCAGGACGCTCTTCTGTTTAAAAAAGTTGCATTTCACGTAATGATCGTTGTGAAAAAATAAATTTATCGATACACTGTCCCGAAACCAAAGATATTCCGTTGTATTAATATTATTACATGTTATTTAGTTTTACATAAATAGTAAAATTATTTTTACCTCCTTGTTTTTTTTTTTTTTTTAATTTTATCTCCGTAATAATTGTAGAGTCTGTCCGAGTGATCAGCATCGGCGCGTGATGTAAAGATATAGAAACGCACATATAAATTATATCGAAGAATATATATTTTTTCGAAACTGTCTTGAACTTTTGCGATGGAGCTTATTTTTTTTTTTTTTTTTTTTTTTTTTGCGAACAATCGCGAATGCAACCTTGCCCCGTTTTACGCCTCCCCGTGACACAACAATGGAAACACGCAATGGATACAACATACATTTCACTTTTTCGCAACTGTGTGTACTGGGGGGCCTAAAAGTATTGCGCGATTTCCTCGCCGCGAGAGAATTCACCTCGTACACACAATGTAGATTGGAATTGGCCGTGTACCGTAAAAAGCCTAATTATCATCTTTCGAAAGACGGGACGCGCGCGTCTTCTCGCCGTGATTCGACTCTATTCATGAGCGTACGGACGGCGCGGCTTACTTAGAACACGTGAACGCGTCTCGACGTTATATACAAACAAACAAGATTCCTCTCTATATCTCTGACTCATAGACTGAATTTTCTATCAGAATATATATATATCATAATATAAAAACAGCGCGATATACGTTAAATTCGAATATCACTGCGGGAGATCAATGGTGCCACTTCGGTTTATTCGCTCCGAGAAACGGAGCGCGCGCGTATTTTCCCCATCTCGTTTTTATTATTCCCGGCGATCGCAATGGCGCGCGCATTCCGCAATGCATCGGCTCGACGGCCCGGCAGATAAGATACTCGAATATCGGAAGTCATGTCTTCGCTATCGCGCGCGAGGAGAAACGCGCGAAATGCCGAAGCTTATTTATCGGTCCCTGCGTCTTCTGCGTGCGGAACGTCGTCGTCGTCGTCGTCTTCGTCGCCGCGCGCGCGAATACTTTTCTGCGATTCCGATCCTCTTGCGGGATCTCGTGAGAGGCGGCCCGCGTTACATTCCTGCCGGCGATCCCGCCAGGATCCCCCGGAACGATCGCGTCCCTCCTCGCACAACCTTCCGCGGCGGCACCCGGCCGCGGCTTATTCACGCGCGCGCCGCGGGGGCTCGTATAAAACTGCTCCCGAGTTCGGTGGGGTCAGGGATCACGTTGGCCGCGCCGATAAGGATCTCGCGTGAATGATTGCCGATGATATTTCACTTACTAGGGGATCGTCAAACCGTCCACCTTTGGACGGTACACATATATCCGACGATACCGGGAATTCTACGCGAGAAACCGCGCGACGATGTTCCGCGCGCGGTTTCTCTCCCTTCGCGCAAATAATAAACCAACCAACGCGTCTATACGTATATAACGCGTACCTTTCATGATGTCCATTAAAGTGTTCCGCGTTGAGGTTGTCGGAAAGTTCAGAGACGGAGTTTACAACCCGGCGATGTAAACATTCCCCTGAGCTTCGAGTTGCCTCACGAACTTCTGAAATAAAAAGAGACAGAGATAAATAAATATTTTTACTCGCAAAACTATATTACTATATATGGTTGTATATTATATATGCAGTATCATATATTTTTATCATAAGTTCTCGACGTAACGTTTTCTCTCAATCGTGATTACTGTCGTAATCGTCAATTGTCATGTTTATTCATATTTAGATAATGTTCAATACGCAATACGAACCTTGACGAATCCAAAAAAATTTGCCGATCGGAGCTGCGCGTCGTGTACATACACGCGTTGACTCGAGCGTGATTTCTCAAAACTTCAAACTCCTACGCACGTCTCGGTGGCGCCACCTCTCGCACATTAATCGCAAATTCATGACGCGCGAGTGGCGCGTATGTATGTACATACAATACACACTCGGACGCCATTACGAATTCCGCGCCGAATGATAATTCGGAACTACGCGCACGACAGATTGGTAATGTCTCACCGTTATTAATCCAACGTTCTCTCGTTTGCTCGCACGCAAGCTGCGTACGTCGACCGCTCGACCGTTTAATTAACTAAATACGACGCAGTCCGATAAAACGACACGTATTGGCTATAAACTCGCCGCCGCCGTCGCCGATAACACGCTGCGTGTCGATCGCCGACCGCTTTTCCCGTCGCAATTATGTCAAGCAACGCACCTCTGCGAACTCGACGACGCATCGCGGTGTTTATTCTGTTGCCGCGTTGTTGTTTTTTTACTCCACGATAATATCTTCGTCTTATTCTTCGAGTCGCGTTCGCGAACACGGCACGTCCGCTCGACCGCGTTCGACTGACTGACGGACATGCGCGAATTATTAATGATATAGAACGGAAGCGATATCTCGATCGCATCGATTGTCACGCGATTCAGATCGAAGAGTATACTCTCGAAATAATATCAATAAATAAATATCAAAATATTCGTCTATCGCGATAACGCGATTTATCTTGTCACGACTTTTCGATTTTGCTCTCTTATAACATCAGAGTAGATCTCAAGATTTATTGAACTGAACGTTAAAAAATCTCGAGTATTAATTTTTCCGTATCGAGAAAATGACGAGATTGAACTTAGCCGCGACCGGCCGCAGCGCCATGACGTAACGCGGTGTGTGTGCGTTACGGTAGCGCAGCTTCGCGTCTATATCTCGTCATCGCTTCTCCGACTTCGCGTCGTGTGTGACAACCGGTCATTAATAATGTCTACCTGCGCGCTCTTTTAGCACCGAAGGGAATACGTGCACCATCGGCATTGGCCGCGTCGGCGACCGTTTCTAGAGGTACGTTTAAAATCGCGGCTTCTGTGTGCGTAATGCGGTGGATGCATGCGCCTTCGGTCGTCGGTTTGTCCGACTCTTGACTCGATTTCGCGACCGCAACTCTCTCGGGGAAGATATATCTCTCCCCGACCGCTCTCCCAGGAGGGAGAGCCTCCCTCGCTCTCTTCTTCTCAATCGCGCGGTCCTTCTCGCCCGTTCCCTGAAGCCGGTGTGTGTGCGCGCGGATTCTCTCCCTTCTGCCTCCGCGGACGACCGGAGCCCTCGCCAATGGGGAGAGAACGGGGGGATAGCAGAGAGACCCCGCGTCGCGGAGACAACATAAAGATTTAAGGCTGGGAGATGCGCCAATAAACATGCTGCGCCCCTGCCGCAGTCAGCTCGCGCGCTTCTCCGCTCCGTTCCGTTTCATTCGGTTCCGCTCTCGCCGTTCTGTTCTATTCGCCTTCTGCTCCTCACGGTTCTGCTCCCGGCAGCCACCGCATATGTGCACGTCGTAGCAGCGCGACATGTACGCAGACTGCATACAGGGTGTCTCATCTCGAGCCGTTTTGATTTTTTTTTATTTTTTTTTTAATATGACGTAACACATTTTTCTAGATTTTGAATTTTTTTTCTAAATTAATGTCCTTCTCTTCATTGTGGCAACTGTTTTATTATATTAAATTGTTTGCAACAGAGTGTTCAAGCTCTCTTCTCGCACATCGGTTTCAAAGTTAATCAGATAGATCTTCCGTATCATGTAAGGAACTAACAAGAAATACACTTTTAATTTTACAATGAATTCGGTTTGATTGTCGTGTTAAGTCGAGTTAATGCTAGACATGTTGATCTAACGATTCGTCTGATTTTCAGCGAGCGAATCTCAGCGATGTTTGCGAAAGGTAAAGTCCGAAAGAAGCGGTTCTCCGGATAACGAGATGCGGGTACACCTGCCAGGCTGTTGGTTTGTTCAGCTCCGGCGGACGCGCTTTCGCACACGGCGGAAATAAAAGCTTTCAATACACGAAAGGACGATCGTATACCGCGAAAGTAGTAGATCGGGACGTTGGTCGAGCAAAGCGACAAGGGACTTGAGAACTGGGCCCACTTGCCGGTGCTTGCTGCTACTCTCTTCTGTCTTTCTCTTTCTCACTCTTCTTCTCTTTCTCTCTACTCTCAGAGGCCCTCGACTTATTTATTCCTTTCTCCGTCGCTGGCTCCCTTTCTTCCTCGACTTCTTCTTTATTTCTGTCCTTTTGCCCGTTTTCTGCTTCCGCAAACGACAGCCGCTTATTTATACCCCGTCTTTGCATCGTGCGGGAGAGACCGAGCGAGGGTGCTTTTGCGTTTACTCGCTACTGCCGAGTTGCTGTTGTTGCTGCTGCTGTTGCCGCCGATTCTCGTTTCGATTCCTTTTCTTCACTCTCTCTCTTTCTTCTTCCTTTCTGCTCTTTTTGTACACATCTTCGATCGCGCGTATCTCTTCCTCATTTCCTTTCGAACCATAAAGCGGATCAGCGACGAGGCGCACTTTGCTGCCGCGACACCGCGAGATGCGGTCGCGGACGTGAAGAGCAATTCCGCATCACTTGTCGACACGGAATCTCAAGCAGGCAGGTCTATATTATGCGCGTCAGTCTGTAGACCGTCTTCTCGTCGCTTTTCTATTGAGATTCCTAGTCGAGAAGTCTATGTTATTGTATCCTCGTTAAGCGAAACAATTAAGCCGCGATGACGAGAACTCGCTGTAACGCTCGAGATGAAAGAAACAAATCGGTCGAGATATTTATCTTCTTCGTGCGATCGTTTTTCGGGGATAAATTTCGGATCAAACTCGAGTTACTCTTAACTCTCCGATTCGAACGATCTCTCATCCCGAATTAGACGAGACCCGATCAGATTCTGGCACGGTGAAGGATATACCGAACACCACGGACACGTCTGTTCGCGACAAGAGCGGAGGCCGAGAGCGAGGGAGAGGCCTTCGAACAAATAAATGCTGAAAAGAGGAACAAAACCGACATTATGTGGCATTAACATACAAAGTATGTCAGACTCGCGATCCGCAGGCATAACATAGTATCGCAGTGTTCGCATACCCCTGCTTCTCAGCGGCCGCGTGTAAGAAAGAGCGAGGAAAGAGGGAGGAAAGAGCCGCCGAGCGCGCGGAATGAAGCGAAGGACGAAGAGGGTAGAATGATGAACGCGGTAAAGTGTGCATGTGCGTCTCGGCGACAAGGACGAAAGAGGGAACGGAAAGACAGTAGCGGATTTGTTTAAATAAACATGCGCGGGAAATACGCATGCTCTTTCTGTAAGTCTTTCAGATCTAATCGCACGCTCGCACACGTTGATTCCGTAACAAATTACTTATTCCGTAACACACATACACATACAAACAAACACACACACACACATTCCCAAAATAATGTCATGTTTTTTTACAAATTATAAATAAAATATTTTAGTAGATGTTACAAACAATATCCTGATTTTAGAGTATTAATTATATCAATAAGTTTCCTAAAGCAAATTAATTTTCTTTATCGGTTTTTTGATAAATCCGCTACTGACGAAGGAAAGAGAGAAGGAAAGCATTTACGTCGTCCTCTGGTCCTCCGAAGATCCCGGTCCCATCGTTTCGTTCCTCCTCGCAGTATATATGTGTGCGGTGCCACGCGGTGCGGCTTAACGCAAAAGGGCTCACCGGGAGCGGGGAAAAGAGCAGCGCAGTGGAGTAGCAGAACGGAAAGGGAAAAGATCCGAGAAGGCAGAGCGGCGCAAAGCGCGGTAGTGGCAAAGGGAAAAAACGAAGTGTATATATCGGGGCCGGTCTACGACGACGACGGCGGCGACGCCGGGGACACACACACGCACATACAAAAAGAAGGATTCTCCTCCGGTGTCACCGCCGGTGTAGCCGATCCGGCGGAGTCCGGATCGGCTACCGCTAGCGAGGGCTGCGAGCTGGTAAAAAAAGAACGTGTCGTTCCTTCTTTAGAAAACTCACAATTGTTTTTCCTCACACAAAACGTCTCATTTACAGAAACTTGAATGCAAATACATAGAATTACAAGGTTACACATTACTGTGCGCTCATATTTTGTTTTTCAAATATTTCTGAATTCCGACGCGATCGTGTTTCTATCCAACGCTACCCGATAGTTCCGCATCGCTTTTGCGAGTTTCACGTTTTGGTCTTATACGTTAGCTATTAGCGAAAATTTATACGCGCGCTATACGCTCTATTTTACGACGCATTTAAGAAACAGCTCTACAAAGTCCGATTCAGATTAATTGCGTTTCTTTTTTTTTCTTGAATGAAATGTTCATACACACATCTCTCTCGATCAATATTTGCGCAATATATATTTCTTCAATAATTTACATTTTTTTAAATATCTAATGATTGAATTGTATAATTAAGTTGGTAACGTCTACTGAGATAAAGTGTGTATAACTGGTCTTCTATATAAAAATGTAAAAGTTTACAAAAGCTCGTGAGATCTCTAACGATACGAACTTAAAAAGTAAGGCACATCTAAAATACAAATTGTTACAACACGTGTAATAATAATAATAAAAATAAATATATGAATTCAAAATGCTAATAATAAGAAAAAGCCTAATGATTTCGATTTTTGTGTAAAATATGTCGCGTTATGTATGTAATAAAAAATAATATGAAATATTAATAACTATGTATTATATTGTATATAATGTGTATACCAGATACACACATTGTACCGTATCAATTCGTATACTACACAACAGACGTAAATCTAGCAATACTATTAACGTTAAGGTTGAACATTTGGCTTTTTAATGTGCAATAAGTATCCCTTTGACAATAATATCCCACGACATTTTAAGTAGACCTGATACTTTAGCAGCCAGTGCAAGGCGGCAGTGTTGCCGAATATATCCTCTAACACTTCTTGAGGAAGTATTTCTATTTCAAGGAATGGAACAAAAATGTGTTACGGTTAATAACGTTATAAAAATTCGAAAATCACATTAATGTCTCTTGAGCTCGTAAAATCTTTTTTTTTTTTGTAAAATTATTACGATTAGAAGATATTTACCAGCTGGATCATTGTGTGTTAGTAACTGAATGTCATTTTGCTTAGTGAATTCTTGCAAGGCTGGCGGCACCACACAACAAGCAGTTAAATTAATTTGTACTATATTTGGCTTTACCTGCAAGGAATACATATATTTCTGCATTACATTAGTTCGACACACTGAATGGGATTTACACACATTACTTCGCACAGAAGGTGATTCATTCTTACTTCAGCCCAGTAGAATAGATCCGTGAACGTGTTGGTGTTAATGTCACTCAATCCAACACTGAACAATTTGCCAGCTTTTACATATTCCTCTACCACAGACCATATTTGTTTTAATGACGACAACGTATCCTCTGGGTTCTCATCTGTTTTGTAAGCTATTACTAAAGATTCTATGGTACTTGTATGTAGTGCTTTAAATGCTATTTAAAAAAAAAGGAAAGATATAATAGAAATTTATTGAAAAAGATATCGTTACAATTACAGCCAACCATACCTTGGTCCAATGCCTCCTTCAATAAATCAACATTAGGCGAGGAAATAAATACTTTAGTAGTAATCTTCAAATCTTTCCTGTCAACATCCTGCATACCTGTATCTTCCTTTCCATTAATCTATGTAATAATTAATATAAACACAAATCAAGAACAAAGAAACAAATGATTTTTTGGTCTTGTTAGCAGTACAACTGGAAATAGATGTTTAAATGGCAGGATGGATTCTGCTTTAACATTTATGAAATAAAACATCTATTTTCAATTATGAATCAAACATTCACACGTTTATCTTCAGGATATATATACACATATCCACAAATACATACAAAATCATTAGAAATCTATACGCACAACTGTCGCACTGTCTCCCTTGTTCTGTTCATCCTTTAAGATAATTTTCAACGACTCGGTTAACTGAAACACAGAGTCAACGAGAAATTATAAAAATTTCTTTCGAAAAAATTATTTTCGCATTGCGAACGTTATTACGCGGCATAACCTCAATCTTTATCAGTAAATCAATCTTACTGTGTCATTAATGAAGTGCCAATTACATGACGTTTATCTTAGAAGGATTGACATGACGCAATAACTGTCAACTGACCTCATCGGTGGTATTTTGGCTGGCTAACTGCTTCGCCTCGCTCAGGGAAATTATGTTCCCGGTGTTGACAAGCAAATCGCGCGAAGGCATATTCGGCGAGTTTACACGAATTTCTCACGACAAGTCCGGCTTGTTGAGAAATAGTGCGAGCATTTATACGTTCGTGCTGTGTCGTGATGTCATCGATCGTGACTCTACGATTTATCCGCAAAAAAACTGTACAAACGGTTCCACGAAAATACTCTATCATGTGATATAATCTTGCGTTACGCCTATTTGCACGGAGATTGTACATGTATGTGTACTCGCAAATTACCATTTTAATTTTCTGTAACTCTTGAAAACGTTTCTGACTATAATTATATTGTATGATTCGCGTACCTGCAAAATTACTTGAGGAAATAAGAAAATACAAAGAAAAATATATAACTTACGTCTATGACTTCGATATAAATTGTCGTTATATTTCAAGAATAAATTTGTTACCTTTGTAACACAAAAAGCGCGATGAAGTTACTGTTATTAAATACAGTTTTCTTCGGTATTTAAAAACTTTATTATTTTTTGCAGTTATTAACAAACTTTGAAATACAAAATTTTGTCGCAATACGCAAATGTTTTTAAAATTCTATTTTGAATTTTATACGTTTTGCTGTATTTACTCTTATGTATTTACCTACATTATGATTTATAAAATTAATCTCAGAAGTATACGAGGAACTGAAATAGCCGAACGCAACATTGTTCGGATGAAAATTCAATGTTGGAGCAAATCGGAAGGTGGTTTTTCACAGAAAAAGCAAAAGAACCACCGCAAGTTTGCTATACTGGTGTTTACATACTTCGTGGTGGCACGCATAAATGCTAATAAACACAACAATACCCACTTCCAATCATTTTTGCTTGTCATTCAGGCGATAGTATATCATCTGGTTGTCTCACGCGACGTATCAGCTAGAAAGATAATCCAAGAAACTTCGTGAAAATGCCTATCGATATTGCCTCGTACGGATACGCCGCTTTAGTAGCCGGTGGTGGAATATTAGGTTACGTGAAGTCAAGTGAGTTTGAAAAAATCAATCTAGGTTTTGCTATCGCGCGCAAGAAATTTCACGTGTCAATCAAATCTTTGATGCTTTAAGCACGCGAAGAATCCACAGATCCTGTAATCTTGTATTTGTATGCCGCAGATTCTATTCCTTCCTTGGCAGCCGGTCTTCTTTTTGGATCTATTCTGGGCTATGGAGCTTATCAGATATCTCAGGATCAAAAAAACATAGCAGTTTTCGCAGGAGCCAGTTCGGTTCTTGGAGGTATGATGGGATTTCGATATTATCACACTGGTAAACTCATGCCAGCTGGAATGCTTGCTGTGTTCAGGTACATATCTTTTGCTATCGATTGTTAAAAAGATGAAGTTATGTAAGAAGATGAAGAAGAGCATTTGTGCATATCTTTTTTTTCTTAAGTTTGCAAAGAAACAAAAAAATGATGTTTGCGCAAGTGTTTGGTTTTGTTGAACCAAAATCGTTTTATATTTGTTGCAACAAATGCATGACATAATATACAACTCTGACGTCAATGTGTTTTTGTGTACACTATATGTTGTAAAAGATTCTCTGAAGAAAAAGATAATGCACAAATACTTTATTATTTATTGTATTACAAAGAACAACTATTTATACGATGTTATTAATACTAGAATGTGTAATGTTTAGTACTCTCATGGTCATAAGGACAGTTGTCAGATATTTTGGTGATGTGCCAGTACACACGAAGATACAGTGAACAAAATCTTTGTGAAATTTAGAAGTATGTTGCATTTATATTAATTTTAATATTATTGAGTGCGAAGAGGAACAAAATATATATATATAATTGAGAGATATAAATAAAATGTGCAGGTTTAATATATATTGCGTTGTTAAAATTTTACCAATGTGTGTGCAATTTGCGTTGGAATTTAAATTACATGCGCAAACGCAATGAGAACAGCCTCCATTATTTCACCTCACCATGACACATAGATGGCAGTAGTTGTCTGATATTTATACGGCTGCGTTCCAAAACCGTGTCTGCCGAATAGCGTTTGAATCAATCAATGACTAATTGAGTGAACATAAATTTATAAAGCATAAAAGACCAGTGGAATTGATCAGTTCTCAACGGAATTAAAATAAATTCGAATATTGCAAAGCGAATCTCTTGCAATACTTAAATATGACTTTATGATTTTTCTGTTGCACGAACCAATGAGAACGTTTTAAAGTGACTCAATAAACGTTCGCAATTTGCTAGTTTTCTAGTTGGTACACGTGTTCACCGAGAAACAGCACATTAAACAGAATCTCGATCTGTATTATTTAAGTCTTGTGCATAAGAAGCCATATAAATATAATAAATAATCAAACGGTAAGGAACAGTGCAATATAGAAAGTAATAATTTGCCTGGTTCAACGTGTCCTTTTTGCGAAAAACGCATAGCCGTTCTTTGCAGTCAATATTCTATCTTTTTTTTTTTTGTGAAAGACGCGCGTGAACACGTTGCAACCTGTGAGTGGAGAAGACTCTTCTACACAGCTACGTTGCGCTAATTGAGACAATCCTGCCGGTAATTTCCGGAAGTGCCGTTCCTTTTTGGAACGCATCGCACCACTCTCGCCCTTGTGTAAATAGATTAAATTATCATTATTAAATAATTGAATAACACATACGTATTTCGATTTCTTGCAGTTTAAACGTTCACGCGTACTGCTTGTCGCGAGAATCTGTAACTCGAACCTGATTTTTTTTCAAATTGGTAAGATAACACTCTTATTTGAACAGTCGATTTTTGTGGAACACAAATTGATTTCTCATTCTCGTTACGTGTCAAGTGCAATAAAAAAATGCATTGTCGTTCTTGCGATCGTTTATAATCTTGTGTTGAAGGTTAAGTTTCACTGTTCTCCGGTGCATCAGTTTTACGAGAAATAGAATGTAGCTGTGTATTGCGAAGTGAACGAAAATACACGTGCTTTTTTTTTTATCTTTATTTTACAGCTCATTCTTTTTCTCATCTTAGAATTTATTTCATTGTATGTCCACACAATTACTCATTAAATAACTCTGAAATTTGATATTAATTGTACATCAATTTTTCTTATTTCAGGAATATGAAATGGCAAGAATAGTAGCGTATATTGTATTAATTTATTTGAGTGCATGTTGTAATATATTGAGCGCAGACGAAAATGATGACAATGTCAGTGACGAAATACAGAAGCCACCTTACAAAAGTCCAGAGCCTACGGATTATGCTTACTTAGCAGAAGACTTTGACAATGAAGAAAAATTTAAGAATACGTGGATATTATCGGAAGCAAAGAAGAACGATATCGATGATGACATCGCCAAATACGATGGTTATTAAAATTTTTTTTCATGAGATACTTTAGTATGCCATCTTAATTTAACGATATTTAAAGTCAAAACTTTTTGATCATATTAATAGGAATTTGGTCCATTGAAGAACTGAAGAGACATGCCGAAAAAGGAGATTTAGGATTAGTGCTTAAGAGCCAAGCTAGACATGCTGCTATTTCTTCTATGTTAGATAAGCCTTTTTATTTTGAAGATAAGCCCTTAATTGTACAATATGAAGTTAATTTTCAAGAAGGTCAGGATTGCGGTGGTGCCTATCTTAAATTGCTCACATTAGATGACGAATCTGGAGACTTGAAGCAGTTTCATGATAAAACACCATATACCATAATGTTTGGGCCTGATAAATGCGGCAATGATCATACGGTATTGTATCAATGCACATGTTTCTCTTCAATTTTTACATTGATATAAGTATGTATTGTTTGGTTTTTTTTTAAATATATTTTCAGCTTCATTTTATATTCCGACACAAAAATCCATTGAACGACACGATTACAGAGAAACACTGTAAGAAGTCGAAAGATCGGCTAGAAAATTATTTCACAGACAAAATCCCGCATTTGTATACTCTAATCGTACGGCCTGATAATAGTTACGAGATCAAAGTAGATAATAAAGTTCTAAATTCGGGCTCGTTGTTAGACGATTTCGTTCCTCCCGTAAATCCGTCTCTGGAAATAGAGGATCCCGACGACAAACAGCCCGAGGATTGGGACGACAGAGAAAAGATCCCTGACCCATTGGCGGAAAAACCCGAGGATTGGGATGAGGATGCTCCGGCTCAGATAGTCGACGAAGAGGACATTATGCCTGAAGGATGGCTCGAGGACGAACCACCCATGATACCAAATCCGGACGCAATCAAGCCCGATGATTGGGACGTCGAGATGGACGGGGAATGGGAACCTGAGGAAATACCAAATCCGAAGTGCGCGGATGTTCCCGGTTGCGGTCCGTACAAGCAGAGAATGAAGAAAAATCCACGATATAAAGGAAAATGGTTGGCGCCGCTCGTCAACAATCCCGATTACAAAGGGAAATGGAAACCTAGACTAATACACAACCCTGATTATTACAACGATGAGCATCCATTTAGGATGCAACCAATTGTAAGTAAAAATTATTGAGCTATATGAAAGTAATTATGATCACGTATGTACAATAAATTGATGGTGGCGTGTAGATGGCTGTTGGTTTTGAACTGTGGTCCATGTCTCCCGATATATACTTTGACAATCTGATTATCACAGACGACGAGGAAGTTGCAAGAAAGTGGGCGGCTGATACTTTCGAAGTTCGACGTGATAAAATTACCGAAGAAACTGTAAGTATTTTTCCATCAGTAATTTAGACAATTCGCCGTTCTCGGTAAACAGGACTTGTTGAGCGTTCACAATAAAAATGTATGTATGTAAAGATAAATCTAAAATTTTCGTCATCATCCTTCTTCCGAATTTGTGAGATTTTGAATACTGATGTTGGATGATTCTTTACGTTAGTATATCTAATGCATAGGAATCTACGTGGGGACGAATGATGAAAGCAATGAATTATAAGCCAGGCTGGTGGGCACTTTACTTCGTGTATTGTGCCATACCAATTACCGCTTACATCTGGTACTTGTGCAAACGAGCACGTGAGGTATAATATAATCGCGTAGACAAGTAAAGATGAAAAATACACGAAACGTTAAAAGTGCTTGCTTGATGATGCATTAGAGAAAATTGTCGTATACGCAAGTGCCAATAATGTATAGTACACAAAATATATGTGTATAAAAATTATATTTTATATTAGGAAATTTTTTAATAAGCTATTTATAGTGTAATGTTATCGCCAAAGTATAAAAATCGTTCATCTACTTTCTGTAACGGAGAAATCCCCTTTAGTCAAGGATTAATAATGGTCCTTAAGCTCTGTATGTAGTTTTGCACAATAAGTTGTATAACGTGTATGTAGCATTCTTCATAATGTAGCATTTTATCTGATACAGAAAACTATATTCCAACGAATCGTGTCCTTCACTGCGGCTAATCCATGGGTATGGGGAGTATACGTTTTAGTAATTGCATTACTTGTAACGCTGCTATTGTACTATTGCTGCTTCAACAAAGAGGTAACGTTTGTTTAAAATACATACATATAATGAGCCAAGTATTTTTACATCGCAAAAATAAAGTAGTAACCTTTCTGTTATTTGAAAGTTCTAAAGTAAATATTTTATGCTTTTGTATTTTTCTGTGGTTTTATAAGCAGAGCACATATTGCAAATTATTCGCACATTACACACACACACACGTAATAATTATTTGCTTATTATTTCTATCTACGCAAATAACACAGAAAATTTAATTGTTACTGTCTCAAAAATATCAGGACCCATCGGATCTCAAGGAAGAAGATTTCACAGGAAAAATACCTTTAGGAATAAGCGACGAGATAGGCAAAGATGAGGATGAGAATGAAACTGAAAATCTTGCCGACCAAGGAATCGCTATAGAGGAAGTAGAAGACACAGAGAAACAGACTGGAACTCTGAAATTTCTATATGTAATATGCAAACAATTGTATATTTTTTGGTTTTTTATTTTTATTTACACTTCTAACAATTCTCCGTCATGAAAACGCGTTGTTGTTTACAGGATGCATTGATCGGTGGCGAAGGTCCACGACGAAGAAAACCAAATAAATAGTGAAGCAAAAAAATTATAAGATTATAAAAGAAAATTATTATATCGCTGATATTTACGTAATATACTGTCACATTCCACATTACACTTGCCACTGTGGATAGTAGGGTTACCAAAACACTAGCAAATTCAGTCACTACGATGTGATCAATAGTATTTATTCTTATCATCTATATAAGGATACTTTTAACTTCGTATATATATATACATACATATAAGTTTTCGTCAGTATATGTATATTTAAACAAATTATTCTCAGATTATATGCTTTTTCGTATAACGAGTGATGTGTGACGCAGCTGTACTTGGAAATTTGCACGAGTGCTGTCCATAAAACGAACAATGCCTTAATAACGTATAGTATTTGTATTTTTGGTTATGACGTAAAAAAAAAAAAAAAAAACGTTACGAGCGTTGAACATGCCGAATTTACTCCGTTTGATGTCACAAATCGGATATATTAGAGATAGTGAAAAAAATCAAGGAATTATGAATGTATCATGTGAATGCAAGATTCATCGTATCATGTGAGAATCAAAGATTTACAAGATATAATCGTTACGTGTACTTTTCGATTGCTATGATGAAATCAAATCTAATTGCAGCACATGTACTTTGCTACATGTTAAAAAAAAAACAATTCTCACTTCTCTGTTATTTAATAAATAATAAATGTTTGTTATTTAAAACAAAAATTATTTTAATGAATATATTTAACTGGTTTTTCTAACTAGTTACAAAAATGTGTAAAAAAATGCAGCTAATATAAATTTTTAAAGCCATTAATATGCAACAGCGGCATTTATCACTGACCGTACCATAGTAGTTGATAATAAATGATTCGTCGTTATTATTATTACTTATTTGGTGTACTCACGAATGTTGATGTGTTTATCTAAGTTAAGCGAACAAGAGTTCATATGGTATATTTGTGTAATCAGGTACTATGTTGTTTGTATTGACCGTGAAATAAAATTCAAATAGAAAAGTTAACTACATAGATTAAAATATCATGTTTTTTTTGTGTGATGCTACATTTCGTCTTTGTTCAGTCTATGTAATAAACACGTGTACAAATATGAATTGCAAGTAGCCGGCATTAAATTGAAACGCGCATTCTTCAGGGACTAGTGGCAGATATGCCGGAACTCTGATAGCACGATTTGCACGTGGGGACAGCACACTGCGACAGATGTCCCGGTAGCTTAGTGTGCATTGCCATGCATCTCATACATAACACGTCGCCGCAAGACCAACAATGGTGCTGAAAGTAGTAGAGATGAAAACAACTGAACTGAATGAAATTCAGTATGAATCAAATGCGCTTGTCGAATACGCACTTTTTTGTTAAAAGCATCGAACGTGGTCGAGCATCCGCATTCTTCCATGTTTCGCGACGATTTCCAGTCTAAGGCTACGGTCTTCAGTTCATTTTCCAATTGGTTTACTTTCATCTTGAGTTTCGCTTTTTCATCGTGATTCGCGCTGTCTATTATAGTTTCCGACAGAGTCTCTTTCATAAATTTGTTATCGAATTTATGCTTTCCCTTCTTTTGAGCATTATTTATATCTAAAAGTTGTCCCAAAGAATTGACTCGCTAAAACCGGGAAAAAATCAATCATGTAAGTATGACGAAATTATATTCAGCATAGTTTTGGTGAAACTTCAATATATATATATTTTCCTAGTTTTTTAAATTAAAATATTAGATACTTTTAGCAAAAGTTTCACGTGATCCTCTAAGGAGCTCGTGTGATCGTGGATTGTTAAAAGTAGGTCTTCACACATTTCTCTAGGATGTATTCCGTTCTCAAATCTGAAATACAAGTTTCTCCAGAGACTGAAAGTAAAGTCGAATTAGCTTGAGTTATACGATTAGTACAGACTAAAATCTGATCAAAAGCATTGTAAGCTTTATTACACAATAGCTTGCGGCGCCAATTTAGGCTGAAGAACGTCAGCGGAATCCTCGTTACTGTAACGGTTACACCTATAGATTGGATTTATATATTCATTCGTATTGTTCGCTAAATAGCCCCACAATGAATACGTTCGCTCAGGTAATCTAAGAAAAACAATCTGAACAATAATTCTCTTGATTTCATCGTAATTTTGTCTTTTATTGCAAAAGAAGAGATCGAGCGACATAATAATACCTTAAAATCTGCCTCTCTTTTTCCGAGTTTCCGATGAATGTACCGTATTGGCAACTATGTACATGATCGTGTAACGTTAAGAGAAAATATTCGTTGAATTGAAATTTGTTCGGACACTGTTGCAGTAACTGGTACGTCGCGTCTATGAACTGCGTAAATATCGGCGCGAGTTCTTTGCCGTCGCTACTGACGTAGCCGCAACGATCGCTGAATTTGTGACCGAACGACAGCCAGTCCTTTTCTATTAACGCCTTGGAAAAGAATAAGCAAAGAATTCGTAACAAAAATTTAATTATTAAATTTAAGTATTATTTAAACGCTTTTTATTGCACTCACTTGAAAGCCTTGGATAGTTCTATAAAATGGATCTAATAGTAATGCAGCTAGAGAGCAAACTTGCGCGGTGCGATCCCAGCCGTCGCTGCAATGCACAACCACGCTTACGCCGTTTGAAACTGCTCGCGCGATGAACCAAGCGGTTTCCAGAATCGTACGAATGTGTTTTAGCCAACCGCTGCTTTCTAGGCCGCTCAAAAATGCGCTCATGGAACTCGATCTTTGTACTAGGTTCGAATATAAATGAGTTTAACAACAGAAGAATTTTGACACCGCCCATGTCAAAGATGCTAAAAAGTGCTTGTACTTACGGTCCAAAAGTTTATTTAAACTTGTTCTCATTACATGAATATTTTCAATTCCAAAGAAGTGAAATTTGATATTATCGTAAAAATTTTCGTTCTCGTATCCCTTTCCCGCAGCTCTATTGGCAAAGGCATTAATCTGGCCCAACATTATCAAAAGTGAGATTAGATAAAAAATTTAGTTTTTCTAAATACTGACATATCCAATGTGTGTGTCATATCAGGAGAGAACACTCACCCGCGGTCTCGTATCGACAACATACATATACTTCGAATTAGGATTTGTACATAGTATATTATACATCATTTGTTCGTCCTCAGGGCATCTTGCACTAAATCCTGAAAGTGGTTGACTACAGCGACAAATGGCAGCCTGTAGAAAGTCACAATTTATATTCGCAGAAAAAAATCTTAAAATCAGTTTATTTAAATTAGAACTCGTTTCCGAACCTTGTTCGAATGCAAATATGTTAAAACTGGCAGTCTTCCTCTGCTTCTAAACTTTGCACTGCCCCACAGAATATTGTTAGTACATGTACTAGGAACATATAAGTACCTCGGATAAGTATTACAAAGCTGAAAGAATATAAGTGATTTTTTAATTGTCAGCGTATAAAATTAAAAACAAAAAACGATAGGAAAACACAATGCTCTTACTTCATAATTAGTATTTAAATATGAGAGCGACCATTCCTCGTTTGGAACACCTTGCCGTTGAAATTCACTTTGTACATTGAAGAAATTCCATCCTGCATGCTGAGGTAGTGTGTCTTCGCTTTCCTGATAACGAAAGCAATACAAGTCCTCTACACTGGCTGCATTAAAAAGATAACACAAATGTAAATCTGAAATAATTTTTAATAAAAATAAAAAAACAATGTGAATACTTGTGTAAGTTTTTATTTACCTGGACAGGACAATTTTAATAATGTAAGATAAATCTCATGGCAATCACGTTCCTTTGGAACAACAAAAGTGACGATAAAGAAATGTTTGCACTTAATAAATAATGGCGATCCGGTTGTTGTCAATGGCTGTTTCTCTATATTAGCGATATGAGTATATAATACCTGCAATTAAAACAATTTAACACAAAAAATGTCGCTTTGCTCACAAAATTAATATTATGAATAATATTTAAGTGTACACTTGTAACATATTATTTACCCATATTTTCTTTTTACCGCTTCTTTCAACGAAGATAAGATGCGTCACTGTCAAATAAAGAGTGCCGAAGGAATGATTATTACTATATTTGTCCAACATTCTCACATTTTCTACCTGCAAACGTATGTTTTCCTGAAAAACTTACACTATGTATACAAATAAAAATAAACAGATGTTTGCTTAAATGCTATCATAAATGCACATATTCACAATTGTAAGACAAATAAAACACAGCAGTAAATATACATTTTAACGTTTTAGATAATTTTACATAAAATAAACAAAAATAAAATCATAAATATCGCAGCTAGAAAATTGTTTAGTACCTTGGGAATCCTTATTTGCTCCATGTTCTTCTCTATGTATGTACGTAATAGCTTCTTTAAATAAATTAATATAATACAATATCAAAGTTATAATATTTTTTATTTATGTAATTCCGCGATGAGATCGAGACACGCGTGTTTTCTATTCGAATTGCAAACAGCGTGTTGAGATAATTTTTTTTTATCAAATATCTACAAATAATAGGCGAGGTTACTATTTCCATCTCTTTTCTTGCGTGCGACGAGATTACGATATATGTTAAAAAGGCGATATATATATACGAACTGTATCACGCCAACTGTCACCTCGATACCAAATACATATATGTCATTAAATGCGTCCCGTATACGTAGACGTTCGATTCGCGGTTGGAAACACCAAGTCAATTTCACGCTCTCTATCGCATCGCATGGGAAAAATCGGAGCAAACTCCGAATTGGTTTTGAGGGAGACCTCGTGCGATGGACGCGCGAGTTACAGCTTGTAATGGTATATAAACACATCAATTCATTGTAGATAACACAGGCTCGGGTAAATTACTTTATCGAAGGAAATGTCACAATGTGAAGCAACGTGAAGTTTAAACAGTGTAATTGTTAAACATTGTTGTTTTACGAAGAAAATATGGAGAAAACTAATACGGACGATCTGATCTCGAAATTGATCACCGGCACGTACGAAGATTTTCACAAAAATATTGTTGAATTCTTGAAAATTGTGAGTATATAACAATGTTTGGAGATGTATTGTTAGAAGAGTTGTTATTATATTAAAGAATAATTTCTCTTGTGTGTACAGTATGATTGAAAAGATATTCCTTTTTATTTTTCTGATATTAGTATTGAGATGGCTAATCGAGATTTATACAGTCTTAATATGTATGTATTTCAGTATGAAAAAAAGACTAATATTGAAGAGTTGAATAATAACTGTTTGCGAGAAAAGTTATGGAAGAAACTGTTTTATTACTTAACAGATCATACTCATGTAGATTGTCATCAACATTGTTTAGCTGCTTTAAGGATACTCAGGTAAATTTACATATACATGTAAATTATATACAATGTTCTTTACATATGTTTACACATGTTTCATAAGTTATATAGTTTATTTGTTATATTAAGTTTTATATTCTTCTTTTTGTGGGAAAATAAACATATTTAACACAATATTTACATGTCTTTCTATGTTTTAGTCGTGACAAGACAAATTTAAATGAGTTAATTACTGACAATGCAATAAACATAATATTGCAAAATGCAGGCTTGACAAAGATATGTGAAGGAGATCAAATCTCATATACAATTGGTGAGAACAATTAGCAAATCTCTTTCAAAGTGAAGTAGATAGAAACAAATGTGAGATATAAGGTTTTTTTGAATAATTTAATCTCAAATTTCAAAAATTTGAAAAGTCATATGCAGACAAGATTGTGCATTAGGTAATGTCTTAATATATAACCATGCTTGTAATTGCAGTTACAACAGAATCACTAAAGTTACTGTGCAATTTGTTGTTCAACAGTGTGAAAGTACAACAATCGAAAATATTAATATCTTGTTTGCCTCATCTTATTGACCGAATCAAAAGTTACACGAGTAATGTTCCTAATGATATCAAGTTATTTGACATGAGAATATTATTTTTACTGACTGCGTTGAATGTTTCCGCGAGAGATGTAATCAAAACCGATTTGTGCGGTGATGTATATCTCATTAGAATATTAGAAGAATTCATTACACGAAATGAAGATAGCAAAACAATTACAACCAAGGTAAAACAGGTTTAGTATATCACAATAACTGCGATATTTATATACTTGAGATTTTATGGTTTTTCGAATCTATAAATAGTTTCATGTGTCGTTATTTTCAGACTGAGGAAATATCCGTACTTTGTGAAGTGCTAAAAGTTCTGTTTAATTTGCACATGCACTCTGATAATATTGGAGACGAGGAACAAGAAAGATACAAGAACTTGGTCTTGATTTTGTACAAACTATTAACTTTTAAATACTCAACGCCTCAAGATGATCTTGAAAGGTAAAGAAAATAATTTGTACTGTGATCATATTGGTACAATATTACTTGTATATCGTTTGACAAAATCTATCTGTTCATTTTTTCAGCAATGTCATTAACTTGCTAACTATAATACCATACAGTTGTTACACATCGATTGTGCAACCTGTCGATCTTCCCGAGGATAGCAAGAATGTGTATCAAAATATGGATATGAGCGCGATATGCATTTTACTTAGGTTCTTAAACCAAAGATTAGACTGTAAGACACGTCTGATAGAAAATATCTCTCCAGTAGTTACAGCTCTGGTCAGACTCGTTAAATCGGAGAGAATTATTCGCAAATACGTAAAGTTGCAGGTATGGTACTCGGAACACGTATAAAAATTTATGCTGTAAAAAGTACAATGTATAACAGTAAAAATATAATATTAATTATCCAAATACGTCAGATTTTACCGCCGTTGAAGGATGTGATGACTCGTCCTGAAGTAGGAACGACGTTGAGATCTAAGCTATGCAAGCTGTTAACATCGCCTCTCACGGAGTTACGTGACCTAGTTGCAGAACTTCTGTTCGTTCTTTGTAAAGAGAATGGTATTTATGTTTGTTTGTTGTATCAGGAATTGAGAGTTATAATGGTCTACTTAAAATTTTGTCAATATTTACAGTTAACCGTATGGTTAAATATACGGGATATGGAAATGCGGCCGGAATGTTTGCCAACAAGGGACTGTTGGGACGCAGTCAAACGGAAACAACTTATTCTTCCGAATCGGAGGACAGCGACACGGAGGAATATCTAAAATACAAGGAGCAGTAAGTTAACATTGACAAAAACTGTTTTCCCAGAACAGAATTGTTCTTGAAATTTTATTAACAAGCTGTTCTCTCTGATTCAAGAATAAATCCAGTAACTGGATGTTTCGAGCATTCCAAGCCGAATCCGCTTGAAGGTATATATATGAGACGAACATTAGACATAATTTATTCGACAGAAATTATAAAGAACTCGCAATTCTTATCTAGGGAAGGAGTTGTGCGTCCTTGCCGTATTGGTGAGGACGGAAAGCCGGTCCCTATAGAGCATGTTCTTGAATTGCAAAGTGAATTACCAAAACAACAATATGGTCGCAAGGATTCCGACTCTGAATAGATAAATTTTTAAATAAACATTTACATATATATCTACATGTAGAAAAATCTGTATGTATAGTTATATTGATGTGTTTTTCCGAATAAAGATCTAAATATAAAACTATTAATGAAAGCATCGCAATTTTACCAGATATAAATATTACACCAATTGTCAAATTACGCAAATAAACGGTGATTGTCTCGCACAAAAAATAAATCGGATTTCTGGAGCAAACAGGGCAATAAAGAGACGTTGACATTTTAGTTGATTACTTTATTGAAAAAGAACAAAGAACAACATTACAAATTAAACAATATATTGGCAGGAAATAAAAAATATATAACAGTTTCCAAAATCACATGAAATATTTTTAAACATTACAATTTTGGTAAAATGTGTTATGTGCTTTGTGAGCATCACAATATATTATTATTGCATTGCAGCCTATGCGCAGACGAGAATGTATATTCCTACACTTCAAATAACTGCATAGTGATATATCTTTGAGAATATCTTAGTATAGGATAGTACAATATGAATTGACAGGTAATAGCAAAATTGAGTTGATATGATGAAGCAATGTATACGATCAACAGAGAACATTTATTTATTTATTCATTTATTTTTTTTTAAGGCTAAATCTGTGTCCATCCTATAATAAAATATTTTCAATACATATTTGACAAATATATAAGTATAGCAAATGTCATATCTTTAATTATGTAATACAGTATGTAGATTAAAATATTTTTTTCTTTTTTTTTTGTAAAAGTGTATATAGATGTGTATACGTATAATACCATAAATTTGAATATATTTTTATATAAAAATGGAACTAAAATTTTTTTGTGTAGGTATAAGATAGAAAAAAAGCTGATTTGCCGTAAATAAAAAAAAAAAAATAATAATAAAAGAGGGAGAGTTAGATCTGTTACAGATACGGGAGGGGCGGGGGAGGACTAGCCTTGCATGACAAACTTTGGAGAAGAGTAAAAATTGTAAAACTCATAAACTAAAATGTTAGACATGTATATTTGAAATACTTCAAAATATTTAAGCAGTCCAGACGAGACCAGGGGGCATATTATTGAATATAAAGGCTGAGTAGTTTCTTTCACGAGAACCGATTTGTGTGTACACAGTCGAGATTTTTTTTTTTTGGACGTGTATAACTCTAAAAATAATACGTTACATTACAAGATGACCATGCTTCTTGGCATCTCATTAGCATATAAAAAATATATTGGTATACACGCTCTCCATATTGCATTTACGATTTACCTCTTTTTCGTCAAGTTGTACTATTCTTATACAGTTTACATTTTGAAGTATAAGTGATGTGTTGGAACATTCAAAACCTTTTTGTTTTTGTTTTTGGTTGTGGTTTCAGAAAGAGTCGTTCTCTATGTAAAATACCAATGGAGGTTTCGGGAAAACATGGTGTTTTGTTTTTTACACACGTATAGAGTAAATTTGCGATATCAGTTATTCAAAGAGCTATTGCAATATTCTTTGTGTGTGTACAATGTAAGTCATATATTGTTAAAACAAAAAAACAAAAAAACAATGTTCATTCCAGATACAAGACAGAGATATATTCAGTTTATGTGTTAGAGAGATGAAGAAGAAAAATAATACTAAATTAATTTTGCATAGAGAAGAGGATGATGCAGCAAGGCTAAACTTTTGGTAAAGTGGCAATCTCTCTCGATGCGCGACAATTGCTAGAGTTTCTTTCTTTTGCTCGCACGTTATTCACGTGTAAATAATGTCTTTAAAAAGCCAACAAGAAGTTTTATTAAAAGCAAAACTCGATGTTTCGATGTCGCTTTACCGTAAAAAGTTTCTCTTGTCAGTCAGCCTCGTGATCACTACTTAAAAATAAGTTGGAAATATGGAGATCACCAAAACGGGTTATTTTATCGAAGGTATGCCTATTTACAAGCTAAGACTTCTCCAGCATACCGGGTTTGGAATGCAACTGTACGTGACGGTGTTTAGTGGTCAATTTGATATGTAAACAAAGTACCTCCAAAAGGAACGATGTGTATGTCGTAATATCCAAAATTAATATTACGTATATGTTGTATACATTAGGGCGATATAGCGAAAGCATTTCTTCACAAACTCTCTCTCTCTCTTTCTCTCTC
>QVNZ01009952.1:0-15860 GCA_014825645.1 Pseudomyrmex dendroicus | reverse complement strand
TCTCTCTCTCTCTTTGACAATCTCCTATCCTTGTCTTTCTCTTTCTCGTTCTTGATCTGCCTCACTCTCTCTTCCTATTTATTCCTCTCTTTCTCTCATTTTTTTTTGCACATTCATCCCCTGTACACGCGCGTACACACGCGTATTCCCTCGTAACTTTTCAAGCTGCGGCAGAGTGCGGCTGCGAAGAGACGTAGCCAGCTAGAACGTGGAAGCTGACATCCGCGACGAACTCTCGACAGCAAGGGGTGAAGCCGACGGTTGTGCTACTGTGGCGAACCGCTGCGGCTAGTAGTCATGGCTCAGCGCGTGGTCAGACGCGTCGGGTCGCGCCGCGCGCCACAATAGAAACGCCGCTGGACGCGGCAGAGTGCGGATGTAACACAGAGACGGTAACGTCGGGCCAGACGTGTATCACAGCTTTGTAGAATTCGTTATTCGTTTGCGACGTAAATTGTGCGATGAAACAAAAAGCGCGTGTGTAGAAAAATATCCGAGCAAAACGCAAGAGAGAGATGCGCGACGATTCGACACGCAAAAATCGTTACCCGATCTGTATTTTCGACGTGCGCACTGAAAGCAGCGAGTTTTATTTACGCGCGACTTGTAGCAATACTGCGGCTCTCCAGAGAAACGTAGAGAAACGACGTAGAACCAACGTAAAAAAAAAAAAACGTTAAACATCGAAAACGCGTCCCGGTGGGTTTTGAGGCGTCTTAAAGGGGCGCTATCGGTACGAGCCGTCTCTCTTCGGATACGCGAGTTTCGAACGATCCGGTCGGTGGCGAATTGACGAGAATGACGCGGCTACTCGTGTCGCGGAAACTCCGCACGAAAGACGAAGAGCGAGAAGTTTCGCCCCATTGTCGCTCTAACAATAGCGGCGTGTTCAAGAAGCGATCCTTGAAAGCTAGAATACAGCGAACGTGCATGTGTGCATGTACAATGTCCGCGACGAACATGTTTCTTCTTCTTCTTCTTCTTCTTCTTTGCAATATTGAAGTCTAGCATCACGACGGCAATTCAAACCGAGAGCATCGAACTGTTTTCTTCAGCGCGACGCCTACGCGTGTACGACGCGTTGCAGTAGCGCGACGTTGGAAAACTATCTCCGACGCTCAAAGAGCGTCAGCTCGAGCTGAATGCTATAGCCTCGCGATCGGAAGTTCGAAACCTTGGCGAAGTTAACAGTGACGGAAGTTCCCGTGCGGACTCTTATCTCCGCGAGCTTTGATGCGCAAAGAATCTATTGAAACTCGATACCTGTATCGTTCGCAAGCAGATACTCGTCCTTAAAATATACTATTTCGCTATTCTCTTTGTTGTCTCATTCACAGAAACACGTTTCACTCTACTCCTCCGTTCGATCGGTAATTCTGAATTTTATGAAGTCACAAACGGTTCGGAGGCAAAAGAGGAATCGCTCTGCGCTCCCGTCGCATCTGTGATTAGTTTGTTTTTCTGTTTTGATAATAAAATGACAATAAACGACGTCGAGAACTAAATCGTGACGAAGCGTTTCGAGCGTAAACAAAATTACACGTTCTTTTTTTTTTTTTTTTTTTTTTTTTCTTACATCCGACCGAGCAAACGCTTCTAAATTCTTAATCTCGAACGACTTGCTTTACTGCGAATCTAATTTATGTAAAACTCAACTTCATTAGCAGTCTAAACTTTTCCTGTTAAAGCAAAAATGAACGAAGTCGGTGGAGAGAAAACTCCCGGAGTTTCAACTTTGACAGCGTCGTTTTCTTCGACGCTTGACGCGAACCGCGCCAAGGCTGCTCTCTCGGTTGAGAAACGTTAAAGATTCATCGTTGTTTTCGATCGTTTCCTCGTTACTTATTGAGAAATCCTTCGGGAGATAGCTCCTAACTTTATTTTTGCATAAGCGTTGCTCTCGTTTACCCCGGTATCTGTTCTTGACACTCTTCTGCAATATATAACTGGAACATTTTTAAGATTACTCGCGAATATCCTATGCGTAATCTCGGCGGGATTGAAGGTGACGAATGAGAGTCAGAATTAGCGCAACGTGCTAAGATCGCGTCTAATTTTAGATCACTTATTTTTACACGCTTCTATCGATGCGAACGCGATGTAACGCGGTGTCTTCTTTCTTTCTCTCTCTATCTTTTCTCACTCTTTCTCTCTCTCTCTCTTTCTTTTTCTCTCTCTTGTTTAAATAGAAAACTTGACTATCTTTCCGCGGCAACTCGAAGCGCCTTGAAGAGCCGTCTCCTCTCCTTGTCATCTCTCCCTCTTCTTCTCGTCGGTCAGCTCGAAGCCTCGACCGTGGCACAATATTAAGCCCGTGCACGGGGGCAAGAAAATCGAAACCGGATAAAAGTGAAACGGCAAAAGCGACTGACGACGAGCTAAAAGTTGAATGGAACTTAAAATACGGTATTCGATATTGAGCCCCTGTTACTTATCGACATTTTACCCACATGTGCATATATTCCGCGGCCGGTGCGGAATATTGCATGAGGACACGCTGGATATGAACTTTTTCGCTTGAGTGTTTGTCAATTTTTCACACAGTATCGAGCACTTGGAATTTTTAACGTCGCATATCGCCCAACTGCAGTTAATTTTTACGAGCAACTTGATTTTTTTTTACGTTAGCGCAATTCATGTTCTCACACACATCTTCGGTCGGGCTTTTTAAATAATAATGCCCTCAATTTGGCTAAAATCGTGCAGATCGGTCTTCGCTACGAGCGTGTACAGACTTTGACACTACGAGGTTCGCGAAAAAAAAAGGTGATTTTATGAGAGAAGACTCGCTCCGGATATAGGCCGGAATATTTTGCCCCTCCTTCGTCGATCTTTTCTCTCTCTCTCTCTCTTTCTCTCTCTCGCACACAATTCACGCATATACACGCACACATATTACACACGTACTAGCGTCTCGCCGTCGTCGACGAAAATATCGTCGAACGAGCAAGGAACGAAGCAGAGTGCCGCAGAACCGTCCAACGAAACTGGGAACTTCGGTGATTGTCTGGTATCTCTCGTGACTCGTCTGACACCGAAGGCGACTTTTCCAATCGTCGCTTTCGCCAATTTCTCAAAGGACAACGACTAAACGGAGAGAGACGAGGAATCATGTCCGATCATGTCGAGTTTTTCGCGGTAACGAAGAAAGTGCGAAGATCCCCTCGCGATCTCTTTTGCTCTCGTTGTCTGAACGTTTTTCGGAACTCTATCTAATTTATGGAACCACGAGGGAAATCACATTGTCCAATTGTCGAGAAGTGAAATAATACAACGCAACGTACGCGAGAACAACTCGCGGTATAAAACATGTGTCGCGCGTCGTTGCATAATTTTTCTAAAAATACGCGAAAACGAGTATCCGCGAGAGGATTGCGCGAGCGTTCGAAATATTCGCGTCGCGACAACTACACCGGCTCGCGTAATCACGAGTGGTGCAAGTGCTGCTGGTTCAAGAATCTTGTGATAGTGAAATATTGTCCTCGTAAATTGTGGCGCGTGAGTCTCGAGCGAAGAGGAAACAGCGCACCCGGAGAGTGTCATACAAAAGTGTTGTTTCGTGTCTGTCCCGAGTGGATCCCAACCGATTCTCCGTCTTCGTGTGGGAAACCGATCCAGCGAAGTAAGCAGCAGCAAGGTATGAGAGATCGATCGTTCAAGGAACGTCTCGCATGCGGGACGTATTTGCATTGCCATATTTGAAGTTGGTCGAGCGGAGACGTTTCATCGAGAGACCCTCGACTCTCCCTTTCCAGCTCGCGAGAAACGCGACGTATCTTCTCCTCCATCCATGTCATGTGTTCGAGTCCTCTGTTTTGCTTCACGTACGTAGTAGCCGGTTTCCACAATACAGTCCATAATCGGGTCAAAAATTTGCTGCTCGCGACGGAAACGCGCGACCAAGCCGCGAGCAAGCGGATCAGCAGCGACAAGACTTCGCGCATGGCCGCGGGATATATTTAAACGCACGCGTCTCGTGTTACTCGCGCATCATGCCGGGACCAGAATAGTTACTCGCGCGCGCGCACACACACACACGTCATTCCCTCCGATACCCTCTCGACGCAATAACGGCGCGATCGGGAGAATTCACTACGTCGCGTGCGAAATGATCTCTCTTCCGTCCGATGGACATTTTAAGTAGTTTCGAGATGCGCCGGAAGAAATGTCTGTTTTTTTTTTGTTTTTTAAATTCCGCACCGATGTCTCATGTGAGAATCCGTTTCGAGCGTGTTTTCGGGCTTGCTATCGGCAGATTCCAGAAATGACTCGTATACTCGGGGAAAACGGAAGGCGCAGAACGGCGGCAAAGATGGCTCGGGTAGATCGAGTTGGGGTCCATTGTTGCCGCTTTAATGCCCTTCTTCCTGCCAATAACCCTCCGACTCCCCCCCCTCGTTCTGTCGCCGCGTACAATGACGCCCTTAATGGCCGCCCGGAAGGCACCGACGCGGCTTAAAGGCGCGACTTCTCCCTATCTGCGACGTATATGTGTAAGCTATTGTCTCCGGCAGTCGGTTACGAATGTGTTTTCGCGAATCGATCGCTCATTGAGTCGCCGGCATCAACATTCGAAAGAGCGTCGACTTCCAAATCATCGACGTAAACGCGAAAAAAATGAGAGAGACAAAACAAAAAAGACGAAAACGATACTTCTTCAAGTGATCGATGCATGCTCTTGGCACGTTTCTCTTCCTCTGTCGATCGCCTGTCGTTCCCAAACGTCGACGGTCTCTCGTAATGTCGAGCGAAATCTTGAAGTAAAGGTCAGCAATTAGCCGCCGAGCACAAGCGCTGCACAAGCGCTGCTGCACAGTGACTATAACATATCGCGAGGCAGCGCAAAATGTCACGGGCAGAAACAGAGTGAATCGACGATTTTGCGTTTGACATTCGCGCGTGGTCGAGCATATGTAGAAATAGAACAAGCGAGCGAGCGAGCGAGTGAGTGAGACGAAGCGTGAGAATCGGCGATGCGACGCCGCGGGGATTCTCTGCGACTCGCTCGAGGAAGATACGCGAGCCGACGCGAGCCACCAAGAGAGAAGATGGACGCACATGGGCCCCTATGTAATGTTAAGCTTAGCTGGTTGAACACGGGTCAAATATAACGCCAATTGACGCATTTGGTCCCCTTCAACCAGCTGTAGTTGACATTAGACATCAGCCCCGAGACATCGCCGACACGTTCACCGCCGCGATTCATCCAGCCGGATAGTGAGTTTGTGACAGCACGGTGATGTATATATATATATAGTTTCCACTCAGTCGGACAATTTGGACAATCTCTGTGTATATAAGACACACACAAGATTGAAATCGCAAACTTTTCCTGAACGAACAATATAGACAGTATTTTGTTTAGCAATAATGTTTAAATTCTAGAAAGATTTAAGGCGGTGTTGTTGTATGAGCTGTGTTTGCGCGCGCGAGTGTTGTGAGCGGCGGTAACACGTGGTAACACGTGGCACGGAAACAAGATCCATAAGTTGATCGCAAAACGATCGTCAGTGGTACATAGGCAGGCAATAAAATCACTGTGTTAGCGTGCCTTTGTACACGGCGAGATTGAGATTATTGGCAGACACCGAGCACTTGCGGACAAGCGAGAGAATATGTGTCGACGTTTTGACAAAACAAAATAAAAAAAAAAAAAAAGAAAAAGCTTTCTCGTATCAAACGTATAACATATAAGGAATATCGGTGGAGTTTTCAAGTATTGGTCCACTGGGTTCCACTTTGAACGACTACGCTCGCTTCTACTATCGTTCTTCAAGATTCTCGACGAGTATTACTGACTTTGAATTCTTTTTTTCCGAGTGCGAGTTGGAGTGTGTGTGTGTATGTGTACGAGAGAAAGAAAGAAGAGGAGAAAGAGAAAAAAGACTTTGCGGTGTCATGTACAATAGTGAAGTAATTATAAGAGCATTGAGATAAATTAAGATTTATATTTAAGCCTCGTGTTTCGCGCAAAATCAATTCGACGAAGCCGACAAACGGACGCTCGCCGTAATATCCGACGTTTCATTTCAGCGACTGAAAGGGGAGAGGGTGTTCGTGTCTGCGTGCGCTTTACAGCCATCGACAGGATTCGTCGGGAGCGATACCTCCCTCCCCGTGAGCTTTAAAAGCTCTCCGAGAGTCACGGCGTTTGTTCAAAATTTACTGCAGCGGCGCAGTTTCGCGCGATAACTGCCGCCTATATAAAAGTTAAGTCTACGAATAACGGCTAGTATATAAACGATCTTACGACTCTCTGGGCACTTATATCCGCCGGAATCGCCCTAGTAAATCCGGATTTCGTCATTAAATCCCCTTTTGTGGCCAGTACTCTCGGCACCGGCGAGCTGCACAGGCGAGATGTCTCGTGCACTCGTTGCACAGCAAATTGCTATTGCGACGTGTGATACATGCCGCGCGAATATAGTAAAAATCAGAGTAAGGCCGAAAGTGAACAAAATCAGTTAAGGTAAGAGATGTACAAATAAAAAAATTTTGAAATATAGAGGGGATATTTAGATACATTTAGAGAAGAGAAATTCTTTCAAGAATTCTTGAGAACAGAAATGTGACATTAATATATTAATACATATATTATTTTAATATATATAATAGATAATTATGTAAAAGAAAATATACTTTTTAAATTAGAAGAAGCTTTTTGGTGATGATCTCTCTCTCTCTCTTTCTCTTTCTTTTTCTTTTAAGAATCTCTGTATTAATTTAAATATCACGAGAATAAAAAATAATACACACGATAATTTTAAAATGTAAATAGAATCACACAGCATAATTTAGAAAAAAAAGAAGGAGAAGAGAATAAACGAACGCGAGAAGATACTGAAAAGGTGGAAAGCGTGAAAGCTACAAGAAAAAAAGAAGCGTCGTTGTACCACTAGGAGACGAGCGCAATTATTTTTTAATTATTCCTCGCAAAAACAATTACGTCTCTAATTATTCCAATGGTTATTACATTTAATTGTATAAATTTGCGACACTTTAGGCGTCCAAATGCAGCAACACTTGAATACTTCGTCGTTGTCGTTGTTGTTGTCGTTACCAGCTTCGCATGTGGTTGTCAATTACTTTTTTTTTTCAGCAATTCCATTACGTCGCGAGCAATAAAAGAACACGAACAACCTTTCTCATGTTATAATTAATTTTTTTTCTTTGTAAGCACACACGAAGCAAAACTTAGAGTTTTAATAACAAAATAAAACACGATTATTTTCATAATACACGGTGTGCTTGATTCTCGCACAACCGTAATTCCGCTAAAAATATCAGCGTGAACGCAACAATCATGTGTTTAATATACGTTTTTGCAAAACATGTTCAAACAATTGCGCTTGATTTTAAAAACTTTCGTGTTTTTTCACGCAACTTCTCATCGCAAAGAATTGATAATTAGGATTTAGATAAGTGGTGTCTCTTACGAGACACAGAGAAACGAAAAGAGGACAAGTGGAGCGTGATATTCTAATCTGTCGACGACGACGACAACGACGACGATGCCGGTGACAGCCGGTTAGTTGCAGGCTCACGACCTAAATATCTGTTTTAATTAAATTCCATTCTGGGATATACATTTCATTAGCGTGACGAGGTTAATATAAAAGTTAATTATTAACGCGCGTAATTTTAGCGAATAAAAATTTCGGCATTCGGTTTCCGGGCAAAATTGCAGATGATCGCTCAACACTCGTGTCCGATATTCATCGGCAAAAGCGATAACGCATTTAATGCAGTTCGATAATCCTAACGCGCTGAGAGATGGAACGACAAGCGATAGTAACGCGATTAATATCTCTCTTTTTCAGTTTCGCGTAGTATTTGCTAATGCGTCATAATCGCGCTCAATAATCTTCTCTTTTCCGCGAAATTTTTGTGTGCAGAAGTGAGTATTATAAATTTAAATAATAAATTTAAATATAGATTTCTCTCTCAAACAATTACTATTATTCAATATATTACAAAGAGACATAGAGAATATAGAGAATATTCAGATATAAATTAAATAGTATGAGAACAAAAAGATGGAATTGTATCTGATATGCACGTTTTTTAGTTTTGTTTCGACAGGTAGATCATCATTAATCTGTAGAAGTTCTCGGAAATATAAATACATTCAGTTATCTAACAAGTTACATAACGAGGCCATAAAAAGCACGAACTGTAATTAAAAACAACAGTTTGATATAAAAGAAGTTCTTGAAAAGAGTAAACTAGGTAAAGTACACGTGTATCTACAAACTTAGAAACCTCGAAAGCGTAACAGAAAACTGTTTATCTCGCAACAACGTTCAGGAACAAAAATATATGCAGAGATAACAAAAAAGTTTGAAAGAGCACGCGCAAAATTCCTCGCGTAACACGGCTCTTATTTTCGATGACCAATTTAAATTCTTCCTCCTCACCTACTCACTTCCTACTCACATGTTCTGAAAGTTCTCTCTTTCTCTTTCTCTCTCTCTCTCTCTCTCCCTATCCCTCCCTTTTTCTTCCTCTTTATCTTTCCCTTCTTCTTTCTCTCTTTCTCTTTATCTCCCTTGCTCGAAACGAGCCAGAAGCAGCGAGAGCAAAGTTGGATTAACGCGTCAAAAGGATTCATCTGCGTCCGCAGCCGCCGTGCGAGGTGGCGACGAAGAAAAAAGAGAGGAAGACGGGGGACGACAGGCGGGCTCTCGGGCGCAAATTAGTTTGAGTGCATTTCACGAGACCGCAAAGTAGGAGCCCCTAAGTAATGTAATCTCGTCCGCGGTGATGTCGCCCGCCGTGTCGGTGGCGGAGGCGAAACCGGCCGTGCGGTGGTAGATGCGGGTGATATAGGTATCGCCTGTCCCAGTTTTCCCGCGGCTGCCGGAATTAGAGGAGCCCTTGTCGCACACGCATTATGATTTACACGGGACATACTGCTATCCTTGGCTTTCTCCCCCTCCCTCACTTATTCTACAGAGATCCGCGCATTTTTCACCGGATCCCGCCGAGATATATCTCTCCGTCTCCTATACTTCGTCTAAATTACGACGCGCGGTTAATCCCGCGTCGTTCGTTTAGAATTTAGAATTCGTGATGCTGCATTAATTTATTTTTAACGAAACGCCTTTTGTTGTCTTCTTCGCGTATTTTTTTCTGAAAAAAAAAAATATTTTTCTCCGGAAAATATGAAAAAAAAAAAAAAAAAAAAAAATGAAATACCATACTGCACATCGATGTCTCGTTATTTGAAATTGTAAAGGATAACAATCTCGATTGTTTGTTTTTTGTTCTACAACATCATGATTTATCTTGTTGCAATTAAGTAATGAGCGGGACTTGCGCACAGTTTTATAGTAGCGGACAACCATTGATTTCTGTGCAACTTTTTCTCATTTTCTCTCTCTCTCTCTTTCTGTTTTGCCATCCGTATCTATTTTAATAGAGTAAGTTGTGTTATAACCATTGTTTTCTCTTTTCTATTATGCAGCGTAGTTTCTCAATAAACTACTGACATTGCGATACATTATGCGAATGCTAACACCAACAAGTCATTGTTTGCGCGCTCGAGCGCAACGCGAGCGTCAAGAATCAGCTACAACTCTACTACGAAACGATCTGCACAGCGTCGTGCGCAATTTCTCGACAATCGCATTACAAAGCGTGTTGAACAATAAATTAGTCAATCTCGGTTGACATAACGTTTGCACACGGATGTGAAAATTATGCATATGTAGCACGAAACGGTGGCACAGTGCTGTTACTATTAATTATCAAAATGCGATGTATATATTATATATATATATATATATATATACACATATATATATATGTATATGTATATGTATATATATTTATTGTGGCCAATTGACCGGGCGTGATGTTCACTCTGGTTAGAAACAGTTTCTGTACCGTTTGTCGAAGTTCGGGAGGGCACGATTATTCGATTACGTTTCCGTTGCACTGCAAGAGGATAATTAATGATTTCATTTTGAAAACTCATTTATCTCGAATTCAATTTCATGTCCGAGATGCGAGACCATTGAGGAAACGTATCCGGACGCAACGGATCGATGGTCAGACTTCGAGTGGTTGGCCAATTTAGGAATCTCGAGTGTACGTATATATCTCTCTCGAGTTGCATGCTGAATAGCCCTTTGCTCCTCCAAAGTCTTTACAAAATGTTGCGAGCCGGCAAAGCTTCTTGGATTCGCGAAATCGCTTGAATCAAAATTGATACAGTAAAGTGCGCGCACATACACCGAGCATTCCGAGAGCGCGGAGAAATGAGATGTTTATTATTACGTTCGCTAATTGGATGTATCATGATGTGAAAAATGTAATGGGGGGGGAAGGGGAGGGGGGGAGGAAAGGGAAAAAAGGAAGAGCTTTCGAAATAGAATTACACTGAGTAACGAACTTTCTCCTCTCCGTAATAAGCTCGAGTTAATAAACTCGAAGAGATTTTCAACCGCGCTCGGTTTTTGATACTTCTCGTCCTCGGCATTTTGTCTTTTTCCCGAAGACAGTTAATGAAATGTTGTGTCAGTGAATTAGTGTCGATGTACTCGGATGCAAAGCGCGATTGTTAGTTTAGGAAATAACCCGATAATGGGACAAATCAAATGCAGACAATTTATGCTTGGTCGATAAATGCTCTAGGTGTTCGCAGCTGCGGCTGATCACTATGTCAATACGAGCAAGGACGCTGTTATTACACATTAGATCGCACCGCCGCAGATAACTGGGCAATATTACGATACACACAATATGAAATGTCATATTATACAACGTAATAACCAATTCAACGAAATTACTCGTTTACCATATGATAAAACTCTCTCGTCCGGTCGTCGCGTCGTGTGCTCTCTTTGAAATTACATCGGATAGTAAAAACTTCGTCGCTCCCGGTCGTTCACGGCGTTCAGTGAAATCACTTCGGTCGTCACATAAATTTCCAGTCCCCTTAATGTTTAACATCCCGAAATTCATCGTCGGAACGATTTGTTTGACCTAATTATGCGAACACTTCGAAAATCCTCACTCTACGGGCTACAGTGTAAACTGAGGATGGAGCGCGCGCGCGCGAGATGTCCCGACGAGAATGAGTGGCAAGCGGGACGAACCATTATCTACCCTTATCTACCCGAGCAGAGAGCAGAAATCAGTGGTCATCGAATAACTTCCGAGTCGACCGACCCTGGGATCGATCGACTTCGTTCCGCCTCAAGGGGTTAGGCAAAGGTTATTGGACATCCCATACATGCACACCACCACCGGGGGCAGCATACCGACGCGGGGGCGCATTCGGGTAGCTGCTGCTGCGTGAGATACAAGAGGTTGTATATCAAGGAGCCACGCCTAGCACGAGAACCACTTCCGGTCTAGACACGCGAGCCCTGCTTGCTTGCCTGCCTGTCCGCCAGTCTTGAACGGTAGGTTCGGTTCTCTAAATACGACGGCATTTACAACCTCCACCTATCACCTCTCACCCGATCGCCACCCCTTTTCGCTCGTTCCGTCCACGCTCTCTCGGTGTGGGAAAAGATCGATCCAATATAGGAAACAATTCAAGGTTGTAACGTATCGGGTTGTTACACACATCTCAATGATTAATTGTCGTTAGTATTTATTCTATTTAATTAAACGTATGCTGAAAACAATTTTCTCATGTCTTAATGTATCACGTAATCTGCAGTGACGCTGCTAATGTTAGCGCAAATTTTTTGCGATAAGAAATGAAGAATAAAAAATTATGAAATATTGAAACGATTTCTGTCTTCCTCTCTCTCTCTCTCTCTCTCTCTCTCTCTCTCTCTCTCTCTCTCTCTCTCAAGAGAAATGTCTCGTAACAATATATTTTCTTTCGTTGTTTTCAAGTTCGCAATAATGAATATCTCAATGTGATTAAGAGAGATTCGAGATAAAATCTTATAAATTAAATTCCGTTGGAATTAAACAAGAAATAAAGTTTTATTATCTATTTACTCGTCGCACTTTTTTTTCCTCCGTGATCGGATTCTTCTCGCGAAAGATTTTCTCCATCTTTATAAAAATCTAGCTCGACTGATGCTTACCAAATAGCGCGAAGCGTGTAAATCCGGACCAATGAAACAAAATGAAAGCTCGAGTCTCGTGCACGCGCGCACGCTACCGCGGCTTAATAAAAATTTCTCTAGTAAAGAACGCACGCGATATATTTACGGAAGGATGTGACGTGTGTGTGTGTGTGTGTGTGTGTTGCTTGCTTGCTTGGCGGAGAGTACACGACCTGCGTTTATACGCAGTATTTACGACTGGCCGCTCTAATTCACGTCATAACCGGGATCGTAAAGCATGGCTTTACTGCCGCGGTGTCGCGGCAACGGCGACCTGACGCGAACAACAGCGCACGACTACAAAGCGATCGGGTATCATTTCGCGGGACGCATTTCGCCTCGTTGCGCCGCGCTTGTCCGCCCAAGGCGTGATCAATTAATCGTCATCACGTTCAAGCGTGCTCTCGCAAAGCCGGGAACGCGATATGACCGCGCCACAGGGCGCACGGCACCCTACAGGGCACGCAAACGCTACTGTTGGTGTCCGGAGAGGACAATGCTCAATGCGATCTAGTCGGCATTAAAGTCTTCCGCGGTAGATAAGAAATACAACGCGCCGTAGATAATTAAATCCTTCGTGTCTGCACTCAGTACCGATGCAGCAATTCCGAAAAAACTTTCTCTCTCTTTCTCTCTCTCTCTCTCTCTCTCTCTCTCAATATAAATTAATATTTTCTTTTTTTACCGCGTAAAACGAGGAAAGCTCAATATATTGCATTTGTGGACGTATTCTATAGCTACGGTGTATAAATAAACTACACACGTACGAAATCGAATGTATTGAATATCATTGCGAAAAACATACTTTCCCGCTGTTAAACTCCAAACAACTGATTTATAAAGAAATAACATAGAATTGATGTTATCACAACAAGCGAAATTGGTCCGAAACTGGTTTGTATCGAAACCGATATATCGGCCGGACACGAAGGGGTTAAATGAACCGTCACGAGATTCCGCGATGAAGTGCGCGCGACATTTTCCGTGTAAAATAAAACTCTTCACTCATATGAGAGAGGAAAAATAAATGACGGTACGTACCTATATTCGATTAAAAAACGAATTGAAAATAGCGCGTGAAGCCGCGCGTAAAACAAAAAAAAAAGAAAACAAAAAAATACAGATACTCCTGAACATTTTACAATAAATTGAAAGTGTGTTTAATCATTTACCTCGCGTATAAAATTGTTAATTCGTCAAGGTAGAGGCACCAATGAATCGGCAAAATGATACACGCAAGCGAATCTTGAACTAATAAAAATGTCGGTGGACTCTGCGCGGAAATTCCAGTCGAAATTAAATTTCAGCCAAGTCAACAAAACTTTTCTCATCTCTACTCTGAGTGCATTTCCCTCGTTCTACTCGCTTTTTAACACGTCGCTGTCTCTCCCCCCCCCGTCTCTCTCTCTCTCCCTCTCTCTCTCTCTCTCTCTCCCTTTCTCTCTCTCTCTCTCTCTCTCTCTCTCCCAACCCTCCCTTTGACGCAAATGGGGAAAAGTACTTTGCACAAAACAGTAAATCGCGCTTCCAGCGTTTCGCGAGCGGAATAACTTTGCGATACCGTAATATGCGCGACGTCACTGAAGTTTCGCGCATAAAATACTCGATCTATTTATATCCGTCAGAAGGTGAAATAATCGTTCTCCATTTTGGCTATCGCGAAATAGACGCTGTATGAGCACGCACATACATTCCCTCTTTTTCCCTTGTTTTTCGCGAAACTAATTTTCCCGCATTAAAACGTTCGGCACTAAAATATTTATTTCACAGAAAATGCGAACACGTTGGGGCATTATGTGTTCTCGTCCGTGTACAAAAACGATTAATGTCATTTCGAAGCTAAACAGTCGCTATCATGCAGACACCCGACTAAAGAATTGATGCTAATGCACATCGATGGAACGGGATAGAATTGTCTTTCGCGTTCTCGAGTTAGTATCTTGACAAATCTGTTTACTCACCGCGTCAGCAGCGTCAAAACGGATCTTTCGTAGAGTTCGATGTTTTACTCACCTGAAAGCATACAAGAAACACACGTGATTACTTCAAAGTGACAAAAAGTATAATTCACATCACAGAAAAAAAAATATAAGAGCAACCTGTTAGATTTTTATACATGTGTTTTCTTTTGTAAACGTGTACATAAATTAATGTAAATATAAAGTGACATCGTCGTGTAAACATCTTGTCACAATCTTAATATAACTGCAGACAGTGTCAAGTTAGACAAATTTCTATTTTTTTAGAATATCACTTAATGCGCAATGAAAGTAAACGTAAATTCTAGTTAAGAAAAACATTTAATAGAACCCTTATTAAAGGGTTCACGATGTAAGTGAATTTCCACTAGAAAAAAGTCACGAATGCGAAGGCGCGTTATTTTGAAGTTGTACATTGATAATATTGGTGAACAAAGTAATGTGGGATTTAATGGAAACAGTTTCAAGAGAGCAGGGGAGTGCTAAGTGCGTCATTCACAGCTGACACCCCTTTCGTTTCTACAAACAAAGAACTCTCTTGTTCAAATTAAACGTCGTCTTTACCTCGAAAATGAAATATTATTTTTTCCCTCTCTCTCTCGACTTACTTGATATTAAACGTTAATTAACAATCATAACCTTTTATGTAAATACATATTACGCACTTTGCTTGTTTCATTTTGACAAGTATTTGGAATCGCAAAATCGAACCGAAGAATTACACAGGATGTGTAATTCTAAATACTTCCCTCTTGTTTTTTTTTTTCTAATCCATTGTAAAAACTCACAAAATTTCACATTTTTTGACACTTGCACGAAAAAAATAGAAAAATAAAGAATTTATTCAAAAATTTATTTTACCGCGTTATAAAAAAGAAAAAACGCCCACATGTAACACTTTCGTGGGACAAAAAAATTTTATCAAAATATCCTTCGGTTATGCTGATCTCGCGCGAACATCATTCTAATGTACTTTCGCGGAAAAGTTCGTTCACAGCTGAGTTAATTGTATTTGGGAAGCGATCGTTCGTGTGCCCGAGATGAGAAATATTTCCCGAGATCGTGTTCGCGTTGGCGGAGAATACTTCCATCGAGACACGTTTTCCCTCCAGGCGCGGCTATATATCCTCGCGAAATCAGCACAGAGGTCGAGCAGAGGTGATCGTATGAGAGGCGATTGCCTCGGCATATCGATGAAGGGAGGAAGACTCCTTCGGGAAAGTCGGCGGCTGAGAAAAACTTTTCGCGGGATGATATTCGCGGAAAAAGGAGGTCGTCTGGCTGGCGAGAAATGGCCGCGAGCGACGGTTTCTGGCGCGCAACAATATGTAAATTGCGAAGTGGCATCGCGCGAAATATACAATATATATAAAAGCCGCATGCACACAGGATAGCGAGCGTATCCGCGCGCGAGCTGAAACCTCTGCCGAGTATCGATGCGAATAGGTGGGAATAGGGCGAGCTCTGTGTGGCGCGCGCGAGGTCGTTCGACGACTTCGCGCACGAGATCTACAGAAGAAGGGCGGAACATTTGAAAATACGCCGCGTGTTTTCTCCCTTATCACCGACGGGAAAGCGATAGTTCTCAAAGCGGACCAAATGGAATAATTTTTCACCGCGCACTCGCGCGCGATGCATCGCGCACGATCGTCTCGCACGTATTTCGGAGCTCTCATGCCGCGGGCCGTTTTCGCAATGCGCAAAAAATAGATGGATGAATAAATTTATTCTGCGAAAAGTCTCGTGGGGACGTGAGATGCAATACGAGTAGGTTGGAAAAAAAAAAAAAAAAAAAAAAAAAAAAAAA
>QVNZ01009950.1:0-12797 GCA_014825645.1 Pseudomyrmex dendroicus | reverse complement strand
GGATACGAGAGGAGACAAGGGGTAGAACGGGATATAACTGTATGCTGGAAGGAGAAGTAGGACGAAGAGCGCAAGAGACAGTGAGAAAAAGAGAGAGAGAGAGAGAGAGAGAGAGAGCGGGAGAGAGAAGGCCGGAAGCTTAAAGCTCGTCCCTGGACTTCGCTTCGATGCCAGGATCGGTAAAGTTCTCATCTCACGTTTATAAGTGGTCGTTGGTACGTGTAGGTGCGGAAAGACGTGTGGGTGCGTGTACGTGAGCGTGTGCGCGGATCTGGGTGTGCTCTGTCCCCAGCTGCCGAGAGATAACATCCAATTTGCGCGCAAACCGCCGGATTTCGTGCGGGGTAGATCCTCGACTCGCTTGCTCCGCGGTTCACCCACACAGTCGTCTTCTCTCTCACCGTCTCTTTGCACGCCGCAGCGATCGTTGATCCAGTTTCTTATCGTTTGTCCTATAGCACATAATACAGCGCGTAAGTACGCGCGGCTATATATTTTTTGTTTTTTTTCGCGATTTATTTGCATCGAGAAACTAACAGATTTGAGCAATTTTGCTTTTGGCGGCAAGGTGAGCTTTTTTTGTTGTTGTTTTTTTAATGGATTAATATAGATATAAAGAATCGAAAAACATCACCGAGAAAACTGTCACCAAGAGAACTGTCACAATCAGCGATAAAAGTGGCAACAGTCAAGATCGATAGAATCGATTCTGATTATTTGCACACGCATATCTTTTTTGATCTGATTAGAACGAAGTAATAAAATAATAAAATTGCGCGTTGTGATTTATTTATGTTTATATTCATTGCCGTCAGCTCCGCGTCTCCGAGGTTGACCATATTAGAGAAGAATAACGAGCGAACTTCTGTCACGCTCAATCCGCGCATCCCGACCGCAGCGCGGCGCGCAGATTATTTTACATCAAACGCGACGTGAAGTAGCCAAAGCACTGACCGCCTGAATAATTAGACGCGGTTTTGACTTGCAAAAAATCCGCCGGCAAAGCCCCGCCGGAGAAGCTCGAGGAAAAAAGCCAGATGCCGCGCGCGCGCGCGCGCAATGCTCTCAGCTCCTTTTAAATGATACGTGCCCGGAATGCAGAGTGTCCCGGTGAAATCTGTACGGCATATGATAGCGCGGCGTAGATATTCTCTGAATTTTGAGATGAGTTTTCCTTTGTCAACACACATCGGGACCTGAGATCTAATTACGGAATTATTTAGTCTGCAAAATTAAAGGACAAATCAAATCACGGCGAGGCAAATATAATGTCGAGAAAGAAGTTTTCGTTGTGTGCGTTCCAACACACATCGACGGCAAAAGAGACGACGGCAAATCCAATTTTCGCACGGTCAAAATGGTCTCAAAATTCTCTCTCTCTCTCTCTCTTTCTCAGAGAGAGAGAAAATACCTCGTTTCTCATTTGTCCCGTCGTCGTCCTGACATAGATTCGTATTCTCAGATATTCCGTGTAATTGCAAAAAAGGAGTCCATTTCTGCGCTCAAGGATGGAGTTACTTTCCACGATTTGTTGAGGTATTCTCTCTCTCTTTCTGTCTCTGCAAATATATTTCTCGCCAAGATAGAATACTTCCCGTAGTGCTCCGAACGTAAACGCGCGAGCGAGCGAGCGAGCGGTTTTTCTCGGCGCGTCTCCGCACGCGGAGGATTTGCTCGTCGTCCTCTTCTTATCCGTTAACGAAGAACTTTTCACCTTTGGCCTTTTTGGCATCGCATTCAACCGGTCGCCGCGACGATAACTTTATGAATAATTAATAGCCAAGCAGCACCTGCGGAGCTTTTTTGCGTCGTTAAAATATCGCGCTTGTTCGTTTAAAACTCGATGCTTTAAAAGGCGATCCGAGAGGCTTGCTTCACGAGAGACTGAAATTGCTTGCTGCTTGATCGCTTCTTCACAGCGCGCTTTACGGGATAAATACATAAAATACGCTTCGCTGTATACAATAATCGGCACAGCCTTGAGCGATCTATTTTGCATGAAATCGAAGCTTAAGTACTTAAGAACGCTTCGGTGATCAATGACCTTGAGCGATATATTTTGCCGAGAGAGAGAGAGAGACGTGTTTTCGCCACATTTCTCTAAGAACCGAGCGATTAATCTTAACTTTTCTTTTTGGAGACTCGCTCGAATTAAACTCTAATCTAGCAGCGATGCTCGAGCGAAGACAAGTTCGTTAAGTGCGCTTAATCGAATTACGACACACGAAAAGTACTTAATAGACAGTGAACGATCTCCTCTCCATCGGGAAGAATGGCATTGCGCCGGGTCTGAGTGCTTTGCGACTCTAATTAGCATCTCCGAGCAACGACGAGTTCTCTCTTCCTTATGTCGAATGGAACTTCAGCTTGTCTGGGGGAAGAGGGGGGAGGAGGAAGGCAAAAATCTATTGTGCGCGCTGTTGATTACAAATTAGCGGCGCGCGATGCTCTTCAGGGGAAAACACAATTTCTTTGTGGTCTAACGAGAATTTCTCCCATAGCATGCGAGACGTTATAGAGGAAGATATTTCTTTTTTTTTTTTTTGTGAACCTAATGATTTTTTTAACCATTTTTCTGAAACGCAACACAAGGAGATCTTCTCAAAGTTATTTTTCGCGCAATATTTTTCTCTCGCAAACATTGATTTTTACCAACGTCAATATGTACGTTTTCCAATATTGAATCGCAATGTCTCTCGCATCATTATTGGCAATGGATGACGGAAAACTTGCCGTCGGTTCTTCTTCCGTCGCGCGCGTATAAAGAGCTCTCCGTCGCGTATTAGACGAGCGGTAGATAAATTTCATTATGCGCGACAGTATGACGGCACCATCACGCCCGCGCGCTTGTTCGCCTCTGACCTTCTAAATTAAGGAGCAGTTTATACTCGGTACATTGTAAACATAATTAAGGGTCTCGTTAACATGAGCAAACGATAAAGCAGATTTCAACTTCTCATATTTCTCGGGAAGACACGGCGAAACGTCGCCCGCGCGTCGTTGCCAAGAGACCGCGAGTAGTAAAAACCAGGCTGTCGTCAGACACCGCCCTGCTTATCTGCGGTCTACATTAATGCCCTTTGGTTTATTCATATTTCATCTCTCTCTCTCTCTCTATCTCTATCTCTCTCCCCGTTTCCCATTTAATATGCAACTTGTTAAAATACACGTCGTTGTCGCAAAAGTTTTTTGTAAACAAGCGTAGACTGGATGATTTTTTCTTTTTTTTTTTTTACGAATTAATTCGCGACACGGATTTAACCTCCCGAAGTATTTTCGTCGGTTTTGTTTTCTCTCTTTCTTTACGGGTCCTCGACGACCAAATTTGCGCGAGCTAAATTTTATTCTCATCTCTCTCCCTCTCTCATATACGAGAGAGAGAGAGAGACCTAAAGAAAGTTTCTCTCGTAAATACGGCTGCTTCCCGCCGTTTCTCAGCTGTTTCGGGGATATATCTTTACACGTGATGGTGGCTAAAAACATAAGCGAGTTACCGCAAAAATTGAAAGCCACTTCTTGAATTATGGGGCGAATCCGGGGGCCGTTACTACGGAACTTCTTGAAAGTTCTACCGACTCCGCGGCACACTTTCCTGCTGTTTTCAAATTGGCCGCGCCACTTCCTCTTGATAAATAGTCCCGGTTTCCTTCGGCGGGGGGAACTTTTGTATTCGCGTAGCATGTCTCAATGCTATTTTCACGATTTGTTCGAATCGACGTTGTATTTCGTTCGTTCTTACTTCGTTTAACTCGTACATTTGCTCCGTCACTATCGGCGTCTCTCTACCTCGACGAAGAACAGAGGCAAACTTAGCGTTTGAGTTCAGTAATGCATGAAAGTGCCATTCGAGAGGAGGAAATTTCCGCCGACAGTTTTTACTTTCCTTTGTAAAACTTCCTGCGCATTTTGCGATTCGACGAAAGTGTTCGAACGAAGATGGGGAAAGAATGTTTCTTCTTCCTCGCGCTCTTAAATATTAAATGCGCTATCTCGCGCGCACGCGAGAGAGTCGCACAAACGTTTCTTACGTAACTGATTGCTCGCGCGGTATTTATGTTTTGCGTGAAACAACTTTAAGTCGCGCGGAATCGCGATCAAACGAGGTATTTCCGCGCGGCTTTAAACACACAACGCTCATTATAAAAGACACACACCCTCGTCTGACGTGACATATTTGCCCGCAACACCGCGACATAACTTCGCGTCTCTAAACTTGCGTCATCGCGCATTCGTGCACTCCTTTTGTGCACGCGCGACGTGCAACCGCCACCGACGACGTAAGATGGATGACGTGACGCGACGCATATCTGCACGCATGTAACCCGAAGCCTCGTGAATTTTCGATGCGCCCGTCAGGCGCACGTAAATAGAATGCGATATTTTGCAGCATGAAACAATAACGAGGCGGCGCGTAACGTGCGCGCTCTTTGTTCCGCGATACCGTTCCGCCGGGGGAGAGCTGACGGCGCGGTGGCGGAGAGAGACCGGCCGTCATTCTCTCCCTCTACTGAGTCGACGGCGGCGGCGATGCAACCTCTCCGGTTTGCCTATCCGTCGGCTTTTTCTTTTTATCCGCTCGTAAAAATCACGAGGGCTTTCGAGCGCGATTTGCATCCTCGAAGGTATCAGTACGATGCGTGGCGCTTCAATCTGGAAACTTTTTAAAATCACGTACATATTGCGAGAGGAAGGGAGTTGCGTGTGCGCGCGTTTGAGCGAGTTTTCTCCCTTTTCTAGTTTTATTTCGTGCATACACAACACACATTTTCTCTCTCTCTTTCTTTCTCTCTCTCTCTCTCTCACTCATTCACTCACTCACTTTCTCACTCTCTCAATTTTTTTTTTTTTTTTTTTTTTTTTTTTTTTTGTAACGCGCAGGCAAACGGTAAATTCTTTGTATCTTTAATGCATGAATTACGGAATTGTATTGCCCCGCGTTTACCGTGCACCCCCTAAAATTTCATATTCCCATACGCGCGTTTGCAAAATATAGTCTCCGCTTTTATCCGCTTGTAAAATTCTCCCGGGCGCTCTCGCAATTTGCATTTTGCGAAAAACCGAAGCGAGACGACAACTGCGCTAAAATTGTTAAATCGCATGAGTGTGTCCCACGCTCTTTTTTTTTAACGTTTCGCAAAAAAAAAAAAAAAAAAAAAAAAAAAAAAAAAAAAACAATTTTCGCTGGGAAAAAAATTGATTCTTTTATAAATGAGGTAGGCGAGAGAAGGTGGAGTAGCGCCGTCATACGATAATGGACGCGTGGATAGAATATTAGCTGCGGAATTGTTATCATTTTTTTTTGTCTCTAGCAAAAGCTATGGATTACATCGTTCGTTGTTTCAGTGTGTTTCAGCGAGCTTGCGTATAATATTATTGATTAACAGTTCGCGGTACGTTTACAACGACGCGCGTCGTTGATAATGGAAATTCAGCCGCGACATCGTAATGGAATTTAACTAAACAATTTAATGCAGTTTAACTAAACTTGCCGTTTATATGTAAATATTTCAAACATGGATATAGTTCGACATTGCAGAGTATTATTTTACATGAAAATATAAAAACAAAGCAGTGCACGTTCGACTGTGTATAAATCAGTCATTTTGAAAAATAATCTCGCAAACGCTCACATTGGAATCTCGAAATAAGGTAATAACAAAACGTGGTTTAAAAATATAATTCTTCAACTCGTTTGAAATATAATTTTTCAACTGCGAGAGATATTTAACATTTTCGTTAGTTTAATATTTAAATTTAGGGATATCGTTTGTTGTGTAAATTTAATAGAGATATCGCTACGAGATTCTTGAGCAATTCTTGAGTTTATGAGGTTTGGCAAACGATTGGCCGATTCAATTAATACTCCCATGCTCCCGATGTACTTTTGGAGGGTTGAAGAGTTCGAGTATTCGTGTTTAAGGGAAATAGCTGCCAGTTCCATCTGCAATCCTATGTTTCGTGTCGTGTAAACGTTCAAGCGGACATCGAGGCAGGCACGGCATGTTACGCATAAGTGTATTCGCTTGGCACAGGGCAAAAAGACGGAGAAAAGCAGCAGTCATAAGTCGGAAGTGACATCACCAGTCGGGAAAAAAATTTTTCAGACAAAACTTTCTTTAGGAAATTGACACATTAATTGCTATATTAATTGCAGATGTAAAAAAGCGAAAATTTCTTTTATTTAAAACGACATTTCTCGTATTTTATCGTCTCGAAGAGAAGCATCAATAATTCTATTGTCCTCTTATTCTATTCTGACACATAGATTATTCTAGACACAAAGTCTAGACACAATGACATTCAATGTTGAAAATTTAAAGTAACATTTGTCTATTAAAACCAAATGGTGATAAACACATATTCTTTTATTAAAAGAATTATTGCAGCTTTCTGTGTCGCTCTCAAATTAACTTTTTCTTTTCAGATAATTTCAATCTTCACACAAAATTGTCTACTTCTAACATGTGTGAAAATAATAAATTCGAACTTTTGCAGATTTTTTTTATTAAAATCTGCTTTGAGAAAAAATAAAATACACATTTTGTCGAATAATCTTTTAAAACGTTTCGTTTCGTTTTTCTTATAAAATACAATAAGAGAGAAAATATTTGGTCTTCATTGTCCTAATTTCCAAAGAAAAGGTAATTAAGCGTAAGCACTTTAACATTCCATCTTTGATGAAACCCGCGGAGTAACATGTATCAAGCTCGTCTCTTCTCGTAATTGGAGCTGTCCACTGTCTCGCTCTTCTTTTTCCTCACCGCGTCCTTCTTCTCTTTCCCTCCACAGCCCGCGCGATCCTTGGAGCGCCGTTATCCCCGGAATCGCGAGGACAAAACCAGATACGCCCGTGGAGAAGTCACGAAGCCTCGGAGTTCCAGACTCCTAAATTATTTTCCCCCGGGCGAAAATTATTCATGGGCCATCTCGATCTTGGCAGAAATCTTGGACTGCGCCCGTAGTAGTAGTTAGTTTGCTCCGTTCTCCGTTCTTCTTCTTCTTTGCATTCTCTTCTTGTTCCTCATCTCGTTAACCGATGTCGTAAGTTACGTTATTTCTTTATGCCGTGAAACATGTGAAAGCGCCGACCTTTTCTCTTCGTAATGTAAAACGCGACGCTATCCGCGACGATCTTGCGCGAGAGTGCGAAGATTTTGTCTATTCAATATATTTAAATGTACCGGTTTATCTCGCGCGCGCGTGCATGATGTTCGTGAATGTTCGTGGTGGTATTTTATTTTCGGTCAGCGAGATAACGTCATAAACTACGACGGAGTTTCTGATTCGTGACGGCGTCTGACCATTTTCGATCTTGTATCACTTGATACCTTTCACGCCTTACGCCCTCATGCCCCACGTGTGTGGCATTTCCCGCTGCTTGTATTCGCTGATGATCGACCCTCCTGCCTCTCTGATCCGTGACCCGTGTGCACTTTGTCGTCAAGTGTCGGCAGTCGCGCGTCTCGTCGTGTGGAAACGGACACGCGTGTAGTCTCTTAATCGATTGTTAGGCAAGCGATATCGGAGACCGACGCAGCTCGAAAATAACAAATGTAAGACAATTATAGCAGAAATATCGATTTGCGAGATATCGATTTGCGAGATATCGATTTGCGATATATCGATTTGCGAGATATCGATTTGCGAGTTTTGTCAAAAAACATTTATTTTTTATTTTCAATGAAAGAGAAAGAGATTGGTTATCAGTAAGTTTTTCAATCGAGAAAGACTCTTTCGACAGTCTAGTGCGCAAAAAGCGCACTTTAAACCTTTATATCTTAAACAAAGACTCGAGAAGTTAATCGGGAATAATCGGGGAGCGACCGTACAATTGGCGCTTCAAGAGCCGCCATTCGCGGGGAAAACGTCTGCCAAAGTCCTTCCAGCCGTATCCTCGCTAATAGTTTAAGAGGTCTCCGTTGCGTCGATTATGAATTTCCAAATACAGTTCTCTCCCTCTCCCTCTCTCTCTCTCTCCGAAGACGAATAGTATAGAACTCGTCTAGCATCCACGCCTATCGTCTCTCTTCAGTTTCTGCTCTTCTTCCTGCTTTATTTCGACAGCGAGTCCTTCCTTCAGCGAGTTTTCACTCCTCCGTCCCGAACGCGGAACGAAAGAGAAAAGAGAGACGAGACGAGAATCGAAAATGCGAGCGAAGGAAAGATGCTGAACTGACAACCGCGCGAATGAATAAATAGAATGAATTTAATTTCCCTCTCTTGAAACCTGCATTCAAAGAGTCCGGAGATCTCGGCGCGGTGCTGGTTGCAACGACGTCAATAGCAAATACCTGCACGCGGGACGGAGGAGGGAAAAATTGGCGGCAAGAGGAATAAAGGAAGGAAGGAAGAGAAGGCGAGAGGAGACGGACGGAGAGAAAGAGACCAAAGTCGCGCGGCGCGGGACAAAACGACCGAAAGAGCTCCAAGTATTACCGAAGCTACGGGGGCGAAAACACGATAACACCATTACCCCGGGGCATAATGAATTTATCGCTGGCAACTTAAGGACAATTAATGCGGAACTTTTGACGTATTGTTTCGCCTCTCTTCGTGGGTGGCATCCGAAAACGGACGGCAGGGAGTCGACTATTTTCCATCCTCCGCCGCGAAGGAGGCCCAGCTTCGCTGTCGTTCTATTGTTCGCAAGTTCTGGGCGGGAAAAGAGCGGGAAACAACGGAGGAAAGAGACTCGGGGGAAGAGAGAAGAGAGAAAGAGAGAGAGAGAGAGAGAGAAAGGAGAGACGACGACGGGGAAAGGGAGGGAAGATGCGCGGTGGTCTTTTACAGCGGTGCATCGTATTATGGGCGCAAACCGTGCGCCATTTGCGCGGGTAAGCTTCGAGCGACGCCATGATTTACTGTGCGTTTCTTGCGTTTCTTGTTTACGGAGCTCACTAACCTGTCCTAGTTACAAGTTAACCCGTGAGCGGTTACACGCAAGAAACGCTCGGGTAAAAAATTGTTTTCTTCTTGCACGCGCTGATGCGCAATTTACCATCTTTAAGAGAGCAACACAATCTGCTCACGGCAGAATCTAAAAATACCACACGCGGATTAATTATATATAATGTATTTATCATTTTTCTCGCGAAGAGCGCCATTTTCTCGAACGGCAAACGCGTATATATTCGAAGCCGGATTTGTAACATCCGACTCCCTGTAGGCCATTATTTATGTCATCTAAGATGAGCCACGTGGATTATTCACGATTTATGAAAGGATCTGATCCTTTTCAATTTTAGAACGACGCGCTGTACGGATGACAGCGCTATTTTCTCTGGCGTCCATTATTTGAATCCATTGGACGCGCGCGAAGTGGAATTGGTGGAAAGGAGTGTAATTTCCTGAAGCAAACTCAAAATATATAAGCATACGGAAACTCTCTCGTTCTCTTTCGTGTATATTATACACACAGAGAAAGAGAGAGAGAGGAGCATTGATAATGCACGTGTGTAAAACGCGAAACGTCGAAATATTATTTCAATATACATAACATCGCGTGACGACGATAGCTTTTGCAGCTCAAAATAAACACTTTTTAACAAGATATCGCCACACAGCAAATTATTTTATTCGATGTGACCTTTGCACTAAAAGCATCAATTTCTGGCATCAATTAAGCGCATTAATATTGTGTATCAGTGTACCCGGTTGTGTATAAAATGATTTCGTATATTATAATTACACTGCGAAACTAAACGTGTACACACACACACACACACACTCACACACGTGTATTTCGGTATCCGGTATATTGGCGATATATCAAATTTAACTAAATAATGTAGGTAAATTAATAATGTTAAATGTATCAAATCATGTGCGATGTTTCGGAAAATTACTGTTGACAGTTTCGATGCGCTCGCAACTATATTTGGGACATGCGATAGAGAAACACAGTTCGCGTTCGATAATTCACAGTTGTGAATTTGAACGAACGGCAAAGGGGATTATTATCAAACGCTTTTTAAAAATTACATTTAGGTGATCATTTTTCCATTTTTTTTTTCAAAAGCACTTATGGCCGCGGGACGATATATCACGAACATGACTTTGCCGGTTATCGTAGCAGTTATAACGAATTTCGGGATAACAAGCTGATGCCTATGACAACGGGGACAGGAGGAATAGAACAGAGAAACGAGAGAGAGAGAAAGAGAGAGAGAGAGAGAGAGGGAAAAAGGGAGTACGAGAGAATTGCGTGCACCACGCAGAAATTGCGTATGTGCTTTCGGCGCCACTGTTCGACCTGTCATCGGCACGCCACTATGCCGAGGCGATATCCAATTAATTTGCGGCCATTATTAAAATTAAAAAGCGCATACGTATCACGTCTCGATACAGTCTCAGGCGTGCGCGAGCGAGCGCGTCGCGTGAGTTTCCGCCGTCTTCTTTTTCGAAGCGTGTAATACAGTAGTTTTTTTCTTTTTCTTTTTCTGTTTTTTTTTTTTTTACTCGATAGCACGACAGCAAATAGAGTTGTTTCCGCTTAATTATTAGATAGCCGTGTGTACACCGCGCGCGGCTTCCCGCAACACGCTATCGTGTTTACAAAGGCGTTCTCGTAATTTGCGCTAATTGCGTCGTAATGCCGAATTGAATTCTTATCTGTTTCTGAGAATGAGATAGTAATACGGACGGAAAGAGAGATAAGGATCCTCGCTTGTGTTTTGACATAATTTATCGTCTCGGTTTATGAACACGTTTAGTATCTCTTTCGGTAAAACTCTCATCGCTGCCAAAATAATCATTCGTTAGGTTTCCCCCTCATCTAACATTAATCATAATGTATGGCCAGACGTGCGGAATCTAACAGCGAAATTCGCACGCGTTTCGGTAATTATTAAATATTTTATTTTATCATTGCACACACACACAGCCAGAGAGATAGATCGCTCCTGCGTTATTTAATTTCCGTAATTTAATAATTACAAACGCGGGCGTGCGCGCGCAATATGGATTCGTCAGAGCGCAATTCCAAATTGATCCATATACCTATATTTATTTTCGACAATAATCGCTTTAGCAACTTTAATGACCGGTTGCAAACGCAATTTACTAAAATTCGCGTCATTTCCGCGACGGCATCAAAAGATTCGCCTTCATAACGCTAAATTGATTTCATAATTATGCGGTTACGAATTATTACAGTTGTCAACAAATAAGACTAATTGCACGTCATACATCACATCGCGACGTCACGATTGAAGATTTTCGTCTGAAAGAGGGAAGAGAGAAACTCCTCGACGAGCTACGATATATTTTTGGATTTTTTTATTTTCGCGCTCTTGTTCTTACCCGGGAAAGCGGCCGGGCACTTCATAAAAGCAGGTTTTACGCACTCGCTCGGCAATATCAAATACAGATATTGCATTTGTTCGTGACCGCGAGAAGGAGAAATATTGCGAGGGTAGTACCTCGACGTCCCTCTCCGAAATATCAACGACTGGGCATCTGGAAATCCTAACGTGTGCACGAGGAAGCGTTCGCGGAATGGAGATGTCAGATTTCATAAATAGCTGCATTTACATCTGACCCGGATAGGATATATTCGCCGTGAGGATTCGCCGGTATAATGCGGTTACTCGCTACGGAACACTTCCAAGGAAATCGGATTTTCCCGCTGCTTGTCTCGCGCGGAATAGCAGCCCCCAAGTTCGTCAAACCGCCCGAAATCATCATCGTGCGAAAATACTCGCTGAATTTTAACGTTATCCAAACCGCCGTCAACGAAGAGAAAGCGAGAGAGAGAGAGAATTGCGGAAATGTAACAGTTATATATTTTCATTATTCCGCGAAGAATTTTTAGAAAACAACGCGATGCGTATAACGACATTATTAAAACTTTTGAAATAAATATGATACGTTGTTTTTACTCGTCGGCAGAATTAAATAGACTTGTCCGATATTGTTCGTCGTTAAAATTTCCAAAACTTGCGCGTGTAATTTCTTGAACGTTCCGCCGAAGGGAACGCGCACCTTTTCCTCCGCACAATCACAGATAACGCGAAACAGCAAGTAAAATATCGCGTCTCCATCTGAAGAGTCATACCTAGTATCTCAGCTACAACAGCCTTCTTTTTTTTTCTCTCTCTCTCTCTTTCCTTGTATTTAAACTCTTCTTTCACCGGCGGGAGCGTAGACTGAGCGGGCACCCTTCCCGCGAGCGTTTTCACGTCGCTCCATCGCCCCTATACATCATCATTAAGTTTCTCCTCCCTTCTTTTGCCGTTCCTCTTCTCTCTCTCTCTTTCTTTCTCATCGCGCTGGCACGCAAATCGCATAAAACCGGAATAAAAATTTAATGACCGCCCCCACGGCGCAACCACCTTTGCCCTTTTCGGCCACGTGAACCGCCGCCGCGCTTAAGTCGGACGGGGATATATTGCTGGACGTGGAGGATCGTTTGTCACACGCCATCATGTATATATAGATACGGCCGTTCTACAGAATTGAGCGAAATGAGGGAATGTATTTCGACGTTCATCCGAGTGGAGGGAAAGGAGGGAGGGAAAACGACGTCTTGGGGGTGAGAAAGTCAGCGGCTGTATCCGTTCAATAAAGCGGGCCGTTTCATTCCTTCGTTTATCGCCACGTCTGTCTACGCGGTTATCACACAGAGTCGCGACGGCAGTCTCTCCATTATCAACCGCGACCAAAAATAATCGAGTTAGAGACAATCGCGCAGTATATATGTGCGCGCGCTTTAATATGCATTTTCGCGCGAAAATTGATGCTCGATACGTACCGACGAGCGCGCCAGTGAAATGTTGTTTCTTCTCCTCTTAGGCGAT
>QVNZ01009941.1:0-19668 GCA_014825645.1 Pseudomyrmex dendroicus | reverse complement strand
GTAAACCCACGTTTCTCACAATAAACACCGCGCGTTTAACAACGCTAAATTTGATCTTCGGGTTGGGATAACATTATGTACGATCTTCGTGCCAGATAATTGAAACTTCGAATCGCGCACTGCATTAATTCGCGAATTAACATCTCTTTTTCGAATTTTTCTTCTCCGAAAGTCTTCAAGGAAATCTTCTAATATCTTCGCGTGGCGAACTTGAACATTTTCGTCGACAGACTCTAAAATTGCCTACTAGTTGGGTCACAGATTGGGTCTGTGAGACCCACGCGACTTTTAAAATCGAATATCTCCGCGAAAAATCAATATCTTCTCTATTTTTTTTCTGTATCAAAAGTTCGATTCTGCGTCAATTAAAAAAAAAATGGAAAAAATTTCTAGTTGTCGAAGATACAAGCGTTAAAAAAAAATTAATATTTACTAGAGACACCGGTTTGAAATCTTTGGATGGGAGACCAGTCTGTCCACGAAGGGTTGATTAAAAATTACTACTGTTAATTGTTCATTGTTCAAACTAAGAAAAACTTCTCCGAACCGATTGAAGAATAAATGAAAGACGTCAAAAACAAAAACAATTTCCCAACCTTTCTGGAATCGTGAGTACTCGATGCTTATCAGTGACCGCCGAACGTTTAGCTTATCTCTATCGAGTAATCGATGCGGGCGAGATACAAACGCAATGTCAGGTGAAAAGAGTAAGAGAGGGAGACTGTTTCCGAGGAGAAATTCCGTGGAAACAGGAACGTGTGTACATAAAAGAGTACGTTGACCTGAAATGACCTGACCTGCGACAACCTAACGTGTCCGGCGATAAACTGCCGTATATCAAAGTAATCTTATGCGCGGATCATCGACTCCAATATAGTATAGAGGTACGTTACGCGGCGCTGGCCGCGGTTGCGCTGCGCCGCTTTTACGTAAATGGAAGTATGCGCACGGCATATGTATGAGTGTAATTTGATGACGTTGTGTCTATATCGGTCTCGACGTATCAATGACCGCGCTTTTCCCGCGAACATTTGTCGCGAGCGTTTTTGTCTTCCGCGAATTTTCTCCGCGAATCGAACGGCTCTTTCGCGCAATTTCTCTTTTATTAATTTAAAGAATTGACAAACAGAGATTGTGTTCCCCTCTCTCTCTTTCTCTTTTGCGCGATTTTGACAAATGTATAAATATGCAAATCTCGGTATCTGCCGTTTATTATCGCGGTTATGAGCCTGAACGAGGACTATTCATGTCGAGCCGAGGGAAGAGGAGGTCCCTATTTTAGTACGCTCCACGCACACCTGTATTCATCCCGTTGACTCGGAATTAACACCGAGAGAGGCGCGCTTTCCAGAAATACTATCAGAAGAGAGGGAGGAGGTAGGGCCGCGGGGCGAACACACGTGACCGGGAAACGTGCCTCCCGGTGCACGTGGACTCGGGCACATCCCCCGACATCGGGTAGGGCCGCCGACGCGCCTCGTGCGTCTTCAACCCTCTTTTCGTCCCTCTTTTCGAAACGGAGGAGACGCGTCTGCTTCTCTCAGTCGTTGCCGGGTCTCTCCGGACAGCGTGCGCGCGAAATCACGATCCTTGCACGACGCCGCGAGTTTTTTTTTTTTTCATCAGCCGAGCGATATGCATCGGGCGACACGTTCGTAAAATCGCGTTCGTAAATCCCGCCGAAAGTTACACACATTAGTCGTTTTAGACGCAACTATGGTGCGTGCAGCACGCACGATACCTCGCGTTCTCGACGCGAGAGTGACGATCGATAAATTTAAACGGCGACACCTCGAAGAAGAAGCCGGCCGCCGAATTTAGAGCGATAACGCGGCGAATTTAGAATCGCGGCATCGTCCTACGATAGATCGATCGATCGCGACGCAAGAGGCTTTCTTTCGTAGGAAATAATCGACAGTTACGGCGGAACGTAACGCTTGTTCCTCTGTGATCGTGATTTTCTGTGTTTTTATTCATTTTCACGCTACACTCGTCTCCGCTAATAAATACATTCGATTCGCTGCTTTTCACACGTACATTCTAGCGCAATACAAAAAAAAATAGTCTCGAGACATAAACGCTTTGCGTTTCTTCTCGCGTGTTTTGAAAAGTGTTTGAGTTCTTTTAATCTCTTACACGGCGAGAAGTGTATGACGTACGAAATATACTGCGCGCGATATAGTCGCGACAATTTTGTCGAGCAGTAATGTTTTATTAAAAAAAACAATGTTACGACTGATTTTTTGTCCACAATTACCTACGCTTTTGCGTTTAATTTGCGTGTGGTTTTGCATCGAATCGATCAATCGATTTTTCAAAAGTCTTTCAAACGGAAATACGATAAATCAAAATTGCACGTCTACAAAATTTTAATTTTGCAGTTTTTTTCCGTAAAACTAACAAAGTTTCAGAAGTTTTCGTAACTTTTGCATATTGAAATTACTTCCAATTATTTTTTCAAAAATCGGATAAGATGTCGGGAGAAGTGTGCGATTATTATTTGCATAAAAAAAAAAGAAAGCCTCTTAATTAGCTAAATTTATGTGTATCGTCTGCAGGACTCGCGAACACGACGACAATCTGCGCAAAAAGCTGGAAAAGGCTGAAAGTGATATATATTTTCGATTGACGTGACGAACTTTAGAAGATCAAAAAAGTGCATAATAAAGAACACCTGTAACAACATTCGAAACGATGAGAGCCGCTCATTCGTCGGCACTGTTGAAACATTTCTCGCAATGCGAAAAAATTCGGTATTGTTGCCAAAAATAATTACAGATTCTACGCGTAAATAATGCGATTTACTTCGATTTTCCATCAAAGAATTATCCCGCCACACACATACCTGCATATAAAACATACTTGATCGGAGAAAAGTATGTAAAAAAAAAAAAATACTATTTCGCGAATTTAAAATCGCATAAAGAAATAACGGATTGGCAAACGAACAATTGAACTTGAAATCGCACAGGAGTGTGTTGATTTTTCGTTTTTAAACTTAGACGAGTGACAGTGCGAAAACCTCTAGTCAGATCTGGTGCGACAAATATATACAAAAAAAAACGACGTTTACCAAAATGGATTCCTGCGGCTGGGCGCGAATGGGAAATGAGGAAGGCGAAGGGATGGCCGGCGCGGACGCCGCCGCCTCCTGGCAGCAGTGTTACACCTGGTGCACGCCGTATTCGCATCCACACCCCCACCATCATCATCCCCGTCAGTACCAGGGTAACCAGTATCAGCAGCTGCCGGCGAGCGTGTCCGCCGCCGTGAACACGTCCACCCACTATCCGTCCTCCCAGCAACATCACCTGCAGCTGCAAACCGCCCAGCCGCCGCCTCTGGACCAACAACAGCATCTTCATCCCCCTATCCGAGGGCAGACCGGACTCAGGATAACCGCTCCTTACACGGACGGACCAGGTATCCTGCGCGCGCAGACGCGTCAATTTTCCCGATATCGATCTATATATCTACGTGTGTGTTACGTGTATAAACTCTCGGAAGCGAGTTTCTATTTGCGAAAAATATATAAAACAAATCTCGAGATCAAAATTCGCAATGATTGACAAGACAAGAGGATACGCTTGTATGGGAGATACGTAATATGGCGATGAATTTTTTTTTTTTCTCTCCAAGCGCTCGATTCAATTTTGCATCGCGGAAGTTGATTACATTTCCGCTAATCTCCTGGCCTTGGCTTCTGGATATTACAAATTATCCTCCTCCCGATACCTCGAGGAGAATCCCCTAGACGGAAAATTACATAAGTGCGGCGATGGACCGTCACGCGACGTCAATCACCAAATAGATCGAACCCATATCGAAAGGATTAATGTACCTCCCGAGCTGGTCTCGTAGATTGCACACATACACATTCTCGATAATAAGTATTATCTCGATTATAATCCCATCCTCTTATACACTTCGGCTTCGTGCTATACCCGTGGGAGTTTTGCGTTTTCCGACTTTTATGATATCGGCCTCTTTATATCGACGATAGAAAGAACGGCGGAGAAGGTGCAAGATCCTGAAATCTAAACTGCCTAGAAAGACAATGAAAGAAGTAAGAAGTAGAAGTCGAGTAAGAAGTAATATATCGCGCGCGATGCGCATCGCATCTTTTGCGTCGGCTGTCCGTCAACAAAGATTTTGAGAGATGATCCAATTTCTTAGAAGCGAGCGATTATAATAACGAAAGCCCCACAGCTGTGGTAAAATATCGTATAGCATCGGCTAAACACTGAGGTTAATGGATAATTCTATCAATTTTGTTTTTTCTTTCTTTCACGCAACATACACGCGCGCAAGAAAGTTGGCAAAATATTCGCGTGATATTCCGCGGAGAAATTGTATCTTGCTTTAAAATTTCAAATAAAATTGTGAATATTTTGCAAACATTCAGAAGAAGACTTAAACCTCTGATTGTAATTGTTTCTCTGAGGAGAGAGACGCCGCGTTTTAAAATAAAATAATAAACGACGACGTTCGCGAATTAGACATTTCCATTTTTGCGTTCGGGATGGCGTCTGGATGGCGAACGGAATTTTTCCGGAAACGTGCTTGCGTAACGCGTGCGTCTCGCGACGAAAGGGATTTCGCCCTTACACGTTGCCGCGGAAGCCTTTGAGAAGGAACTGGGAGAGAGAGAGAGAGAGAGGAAGGGAGGTGTGGTCGCCCACGCAACACCATCGGTAAATAGTACTGAATTATTCATGGGAATCTGTTGCTTTCATATACGAAACGGTTGTATCTCATACATTGTGGATTTGTTCACAGATATATAGTGAGAGACAGTTTAATAGAGAAAATATAAAATGACTCATTGAAACGGAGCGGTAGATATTGTCCGAATCGCGTATTAATTTCCTCACCTCGTCTCACAAACACGTGTGTGCTTTTAGCACATAAACGCGTACACATGTGCGCGTTAATTTAATTATCTGTTTTGGTGAAAAATTTTGATACAGCCGAAGTTTGAAGACAGATTGGATCAATTTAAATGGGAAAGTCATTTACCGTTTTGAAAAATGGCAATATTTAGTTATAAATAGTTTTGCAATATTGAGTTATTAATTAATGCGAGCTAAATGAGCGCGTAAAAAGCGATTGTCCGAATTTTGTACAAGTGTATGATTTTTTCAGTTCTATCGCAGTGAAAATCAGCTGATCGCAAGAAGCAGTGTCACAATATGCCGCTCGCTTGTTTGCTCCGCCTCTCTCGCTGCCAGAAGATTTTGCGTGAGATAAGCGATTTTTCTTTACAACTGAAAAGCATACACGCGCCTACAAAAAAAAAAATCCATCGCTCACATTGCGGTTTACATCAATCAATTAACAACTCGATAAATTTTGCAAAATGACTATTCTCTCCATACATATTGACCCAATCTATGTCTACACTTCAGCCGCGTGTCGGAATTTTTCAGACACTCTGTATATTGCAACTCTTTTTTTATGAGAACGAGTTTATTTAAAACGTCAAAATTGTTATCTCGCTAAGTTCTTGAAACTTATTCATGTTTACATGCGGTAATATGTCAATTTTTACTACGACGATTTCCGTAGCGTTGCCTTGACGTCAGAAGAAAATCGTCAGAACGGAAACACACATAAATAAATTCGAGCGGATAAATTGTAATAAAGAAAAATTGTTTTGCAAAAAGACATTGTGTGACAGGAAGAAAAAAAAAACCATTAGTTTGACGTTAAAGTAATATTATATGTCACAATATGCGATTCTTCGTCGAAGTAACGTTTTTTTTTTTTTTTTTTTTTGTCAGGGTTTTCCATCACATGTCAATCGTTACTATACAAGAGTGAGCGCGTTACTTATTCATGACATTCTCATGTAAATATTTATCAATCCTTTTGCCGCCTGGCTGACACATAAATTTCTTTCGCGATATTTTATGATGGTTGATCTCTTCGACTCAGTGGCGGATGATGACTCGTCGTCATCCTTCGCGAACAGACATGGAGGTCTCTCAGATCCACTCAAAAATTGCAAACCGGTGTCTCTAGTAAAAATTAATTGTTTTTTAAACGCTTATACCTTTGAAACTACTAGAAATTTTTTCAATTTGTTTTTACGCGGAATTGTTCAAACTTTCGATTAAAAAAAAAAAAACTTCGATTTAAAAAAATTGAAAAATATTGATTTTTCGCGGAGATATTCGATTTGAAAGTCGCGTTGGGGGTCTCACAAGCCTAGCCTGTCTGACTGTAGATCATTTTTGAGATCTGTCCGCGAAGGGTTAAGCTATTCATCTTAGATTATCAAGAAGAATTACAAAAGAATTAAAAACAGAATTGAATTTCAATAAAATTATTCACTTTTTTAAACAATTGAGTATAATTACGTAATACACAGTATATAAATCGCACGTTTCATTGTCGTATAAATCTTTCGTCGCAATTCTTTTCTTCGATTTTGTCCGATGTATATGCGATACGAAATTCGCAATTGCGTAACAACACTCGAGTTTGTATTGTATTCGGAGTGAATTTTCTAGGATGCACGGATATATATATATATATATATATATGTGTGTGTTCAGAAGCGGAACGTGTTTGTCCCGAGAAGAGCGACTGCAAATGTAAATTGCTTAAAAGACGTTATATTTTCTCTCGCACATTCCGCGATAATCCCAATATCGAAATAAACAACAGCGACGTCCATCATGCGGAGCGACGTAATACACGGAAACTGTATCTAATCGGATTTTCACGACACTCTTCTTCTTCGCCGTTCTTCTTCTTTTTCGCGCGCGCGCGCTCACTTCTATATTACTCCGTTATTCAAATTGCGCACTTTGTCCGGTCGGACTTCATCTCCAAGAAACCGTGCGAGGAAATAAACTGCCGAACGGACCGCGATGTGCGTCCATATCGTGTTATAAAATTTTTCCCGGTTAGAAACGTGTCTTCTCAAAAAAAAAAAAAAAAAAAAAAAACTATAGCTATTGGATTTTTCGCTTGTAACTCGTTGCTAAGACCACATTGTGAGTTGGAGAGTAAATGATTAATTAGACAATACGCGCGTTCTAACGACGAAGCTCGTAATCTCCGCGGGAGTAATAATAACAAACGGAGCGAAAACGCTACCGCAGCGAAGAATCCGCGTTGCTCGAGGCACAATAAATTACGCGGTGATCGCTTGATTAGAACGAGACGATCGACGTCCCGGGAGGTGGAGAGAGAACGTAAATCCATCGCGCTGTCGGGACGCAATTACAGTAACTTCTCGTAACGTTTTCTAAAACCGGCTGCGGCACATCACGTAAACCATATGCGTATATATGACTTATTATTGTTTCTGTGCTGCAGCGCGTCGTCGTACGTGCGTAGGCAACGAATGAGCGGAGTAGTACGTACAGGGATTGGGCGGGTTCACGTGCGACAAGATAACCGAGAGAGAGAGAGAGAAGGTACAACATCATACATATCCCGCGCGCGAAAGCGCGTGATTCTGATTTACGCAATTAATTAATTATCTTATTAATTAATTATCCGCATCCGCGTATGTTTGTAATCCGACGATTTCTCGGAAACCGTGAGTCAGAAAGATTCCGCCAGCTTTTTATGTTCATATGTATAATAAAAGCTTCGGATTGTGTCTTGGTTATACTTTGACGCTCATGACGGTAATAATGGAAACGGTCAATTATCCGCGCAATCATACAAAGAGAGAGAGAGAGAGAGAGGAGGTATTGTGTGCGCGAAAAAAGTTGTCATCTCGATACATTTCAAACTGCGTGTTTGTTTAAAAAACGAACGTACCGAGGAGAACAGAGAGAGAAAAATGTATAATAATCGATCTCGCTTTTTAATTAGCCGCTTTCGAACATAGCCGCGGTTAAAAAGACGAAATTCCGTGTCCTTTTTTTTTCTTGCATATTTGAAAGAAGTGGAAAATCAATTAGTCATGTTATCTAACGTTCGTGGAACACACACGCATTCGTAGAGGATACACGTCTGGATTATTTTGTAATGACCGGCGAAACAATAAACAAGACCATTATCAACTATAATTAACTTCTTTCCCGCGAGACTAATCGGAGTGGAATTATCAGCGCACACGGTACGGTCGTTAGATTCTCCTAGAGAAACGCGATTTCGTCGAAGTTTTCTGTTTTTTTTTTTCTTATTTTTTTATACGCGAGATTTTTGCGGTTGTTTCTATCTCGAAAAAAAAAAAAAAAAAAAAAAAAAAAAGATCGGATCGAAGGTTTCGCGGAAAAGAGGTGGATTGAGAGAAGCGAACGAAACGGGGCGAGGGGCGTAGCGGCTATGAGACGTCGCGAGAAAAATGGTGGAGGAAGCGGCGGGGGACAGACGAGTGTCGGAGGGTGAGGGGGTGGGAGGGGGCTAAAACGGGGGAGAGGAGAAGGAAAGCGATTTACTCGACGGGCTCATCCTGCGCCGACCTCGGCCCGCGGAGCTTAGAAAATAAACAGGCGGCCGTCGCCGCGTTATCCTGAAACGTTGTATTATCCTCGGCAGCGAGATGGAACGTCTCGGACGCTCAGCGCGCGTCCTTGAGGAGCGTGGAAACGCACTTGAGATAACGCGGTGGTCGCATTAGAGCGAGCGGAAAAATCGACGGATCTAAACGAAGATCACGACTCGTGTGTGTGTGTGTCGTTCGAATGCGCGATTCGCGACGCGCGGATTTCGCCTCTCGACAAGAGTTCTTCGTACATTTATAAAAAAAAAAAAAAAACTCGTATATGCGCCAGCGAACAATGCCATTCTTCGCGCGCGTGTATAAAAACGCGCTTGTATCTTTTAACGTACAGTTCTCCTGAGCACAGCCGTTCACCGTACGCGTACTTCTATTATTACACTACAAATATAATTACATAATTTTACACCCAACGGAAATCTATCTTCGTGTTGCGACCAAAAGCAACGCGACGTTCATTATTTTAACGCTAAATCGCCTGATACAAACGTCAAACACACACACACGTAAAGCAGCCGATAAAACGCATTCCGACATATTCCGCACAATCGACGCAACAACACGGCTAACTCTTTCCCTCTCTCTCTCTCTCTTTCTCTCTCTCTTATTTACGGTAATCGAACATGCGCCTAATTTCCGGAGAATTGCAACTCAATTACTCCGATCAAAATCGCAATTAGAAAAAAATTTTTCGGGGAGCGCGCGAGTTACTTTAATTCCGAAGAAATGAAATTATTCGATCGCGTCTGATTAGATTTCCGATCCACTATAATTCGCATTTCGCTAGCGTTCGTAAGAGATAAACCTTAATCAAGACAACGCGGTTGCGTTATAATAAATTTGCGATTTTCAATTGTCATCTAATACCCACCTTCTCGATACAGAAACAAAATATCCGCCGCATTATCCTTCGCGCTGTAATTACCTCTGACGCTTATATTTCAAGATTATCAACGGCGTATTAATGAATAATTAATAATCGCGAATGTATGCGTGTGTGTACGCGCGCGGGCGCGCACGGAGATAATTGTGACACGTGCGGCGCGACAAGACGCACGATCGTCTCCGACGCCGCATCGCGTGCTCGCTGTCGATACTTCTCGCGCGCAAAATATATTTTCTCTCCGTTTTAAATAAAACGCCCGAAGAGAGGAGTAAGACGCGATAGCGGTCCGCACGCGAGTGCGGTGTTGCGAGTGCGCGCGGCACCGACCCCGGGGTCGGCGGAATCCGCCGCGCGGAGAATCCGAGAGCAGGACCGTGGCCGCGGGCGCGTGGGCCCGGGTGGGCAGGGCCCCCGGGGTCAGGGATCACCGAGCGGCAGAAAAGAACCGGGAAAATGTTCCTGCCGCGAAGAGATACTCTATCTCTCGGTTCATAATGCGCAAGTGGGAGGCTGTGCACGCATACGCGTGGAGAAAAAGAGAGAAGAGAGAGAGATACAGAGTATGTACCACGCGCGTTGTGTGTGCGCCTCGTCGTCGCATGCACCGCGATGCGGACGTGCAATCTCCGTGAAAGAAAAGGGACCCTTTTGTTCGCTCTTCTTCCATCTTCGCTTTATTGGGCTTTGTTTTACTTCGCCTCCACCTCCGGAGAATGTCGATTCGTTGCGCGCCGCGAACGCCATGTGATCTTCGATGGCGCGGATATAATATGTCGTGTATAATGCACGAGAGAGGAGAGGGAGAAGAGAGGGCGAGAGAGCGATGGGAGAGGCAGAAGTTCGCTTAGCGAATTTTTCTTGTTTTTTTCTTTTTGTTACCTCTTTTTTATTTCCAATCATGACGTTCAATATAGCAATATTATAATTGTGTCGTTTTCAGGTGACCCCATGATAACATCCTCTCTGAAGGGTAAGTGGCCATCGATGAGTTTTTTTTGTTTTTTTATTACTTTGCAGTTTTTTTCACCGAAGGATCCGTTCAATCCGCGAAAGAATTCCCCGCCCCGTGTGATGTGTTTGGTTTATTTATTTTTGTTTTTTGCAAAAAAACAAAAACACTCGGAAACGACATTACGACTAGTCGCTCTTTCCTTTTGCATGCGTTTTTAGGTTGCCTCACTTTGTGCTTATTTCGTTCCAATTATATATACATTAGATCTGTATACATATATAGAAAACATAGAGAATTTTTTCTGCCTAGATGAACCCGTCGCACGTAGTTTGGATTATTTTTCCCCCAAAAAGATTGCGATAAGGGTTAAATTTATTCTTTTTTTTTTTTTTTTACCCGACAAGAGAGCGCATGCGATATTCGCGTGCAATATCTCGGTTCTACGCTCTTTACGATCTACAATCATAAAACCCGAATTCGTAATAAACCCATGAGCAAAAACACTTGGTTGGCGTGTATGTAAAGACGAAATAGGATCTGTAACGGAAAAACTTGCAACTGAAATGCGAATTGAAATGATTTCGCGACGAAGAGAGATCGAACGAGATATCTCTCGCGCATGGAAAACGGCGCGGCGGATGCACGGATAAATTATCGTCGTGTGTGCGCGCAAGGTAGGCAATGGGAGTTGCATTCAATTGACGTACGTGTACGATATTTCGCGGGAAACACGAATAGCGAGGGGGGGAGACGGAGGACAGGTAGGCGAAGAGTGGCCCGGCCTTGTGACGTCATATCCTGTCATGTCTTTATATCTACTCACGTTACACGATAGTTACCGAGAGGAAGGATCTCTCTCTCTCTCTCGCGCGCTCGTCCTCGCGAACATGCCTCGAAAATCTTGTGTCTTCGTCCGCGTGTTTTATTATCGTGTTTTATCAATTGTATTTCGCGAGATAAATAGCGCCGCCAGGGCGGCGACATTTGTTATAAAAAAAATTTCGATGCGAAATCAGAAAAGATACACTTCACTTTCATTAAAAAGTCTCAAATTCCGTTTTGCAACAACGTCACGTTATCAATATAAAAGAGAGAAAGAGAGAGAGAGAGAGAATGTGTGCGTGTGCATGTGTGTGTAATATTATTACTGATACTGTTTCTGATAAAAGTTTTCCAAACTCGTGAATCAAGTAAACGAGTGCAAAAGATTGCGCAATCTTACAAGAAGTCACGCCGATGAAAAATTAACATCACGTGCAAAAAAAAAAAACACGACATTGCGTGGCGCTTCCCAATCTTATCCCGCACTAATTACGATCCGATTCCATCAAAAAACCGCCGTCACATCTACCGTTTCAATGAAACGCGCGTCGATGACAGGTGAACTTTGCGAACGACGAATTCGTCCCGACGACATATCTACCGAAGAAACAAAAATCTTTCTCGCGAGAATACCATCGATCTTCCGCGTCCATCTTTCCGTCCATCTTTCGAAATCGACGCAATCACTGAAACAATTAATCCGAACGACTTTATCTCAAGTATTCTTCATATTTTCTATTTTTCTTTTATATATATATCTCTAAAATCTCTATATTGATCACATTTATACGAACCACCCGCGAACTGTTTACTTGTCACGTGTCCGACCGTAATCGGTCTTTTTATCGGAGATTCTTATCATGAAAATTCATATAAAAGCACATTTTTTTTCAATCAACGCTGTAGCCATCCGCGCGGTAGTGACCATCCAAAGTCCTGATAATGCTCAAATTCGTTGTAACAAATGTGTTCTCGCAGTCTCAATCACGGTGCACACGCAATTTCGCGATCTACCGTACGGCACACGCATACGGTATCCCAAGCGCGCGCGCGCGCGCGGGATTTTCTTTTGATCTAACGGCTTCGAGACGCGGCGCAATTAACAGCTGACGAGCAGATGTAGCGGGTGTATCGCGAACGTTTATGTAAAAAAAAAAAAACAAAAAAAAAGATTATAAAAGTTACATGTGCCGAAGACGGCGAACGCGCGCGTTGAAAACACGTGCTCCAAGAGACTCGTTCGGATTAACAAATAAAATGATAAACGATAAGCCGTTTGAGCAATCCGAACATGCCACGTGCGTTGATGAGATCCGATAATTCAGTTTAGTTTTACTGGAGATGTACGTTGCGAAACACGTAATTACGAGAAAACGATACCGCGTGTATTATCTCGTGTGTTTTCTTACGCAGATTATGTATCTATATACATATATACATATATATATATATATATATATATGTATATGTATATGTATGTATTTTGAAGATTAAGTTATATTATATCTAATATAAAAATAAATATATATAAATATAATATATGTATAACAACATATAAGATAAAAGACCTAATTACTGACGGTGTCTCTATTACTGTCAATCAAAATTTAAGTGATTTCTTTGTCCGTTGTCACCACACTGGTGCATATGTGCACCAACGAAAATTGGAAAAACACGATTTTTTCAAAGTTTTTTTATTTTTTTCATTTTTCACTAAGAAGAATTTTTTTGACATTTTTTAACTAATTCCATTCATAAATTGAATTAAATAAATGCGGTTGTAGGAGCCGTTTGCAGGATGTTATGCAGAGAATGTGCTTATATAATAATTCCAATTTCTGAGAATTTTTTACGCCTATTTTTACTGGTTTTAAATTATTTATCAACTCATTACTGGTAAATTATTCAACTTCAAACATGCGAAGTGCAAAATTGCACCAGTGTGGTGACAACGTATATTGGATTAAAATGTGGTGACGACGGGTTAAATGACGAAAACTACATTAGTAGAACAAAGTTCAGTAAAATTTTCAACAAATATAATTATAGTAAATAAATAAAAATTAAACATGTAGTTTTCATATTATGAAAGATTGTTTAAATTTTTATTGACATAAGGACACTATGTCAGTAAAATCTTTTATCAATTTTTAAAGTTTCAACAAGAAATAAAATTACGACAAGTGTGACACGGAAGAGCTTGTGCGTTGCTTCAAACTTGAATTTTTTTCTTTCTTTTGACGTGCAAATGTTTGTTTCACTTTTGTTTTTCGTTCCCGGAAATAAGAAACGGTGCAAACGATTACATTAAGACGGCATCGCGGAAGTTTCCAACTACGAATCGGACACTACGCGAGGCTCGTCGTATCGGCCACATATTCGCGTACACCACAGCAATCAATTCGAACGATAATGAGTACGTGCCGGCCCGAGACGTATGTACATACATATACACGCATGTACATACACGCGCGGTTGAGATCACATGCGGTAGGATGCGAAATTATTGCCAGGATCCACACTCCGAGTCCCTGTCACGTATACACACACGTTGCATCCGCGAAAGGTCGCGAACGAAAGTCCTGCAAACGGTATTTAACGAAAGGTAATAATTAATAACCACTCCGCGCCGCTTCCAGGTTCGCGATTCGTTCAATGATTCGCGCGCGAACTTTTCCCCGGCGGTGTCTTGTTTCCACGAGAGATTGCGTTCGCGAGAATTGATTTATGTGGAACGCGTTTTTGTTCACATTATGAGTAAGAAAAATTATTTTTAATCGACACGTTGACGCAAGTTGTGATCAAACGCAACACGTGTCCCGGCGAAAGAAAAAAAAATGAGGAAAAACCAGTCAAAACACTCTCGCGAGAGATTAATCGATGCAAATATCACATGTATCATCGGGACGCAGCTATATTTGAATCACGGTGTTTATCGCAGCGTTGAGATTAATTCAATGTTGTTACGAAAAACACAAAACGGGTTTTTGTTTTTTTAACTCATTATATAAAGTAAATAAGAAAATTTAATTTTTAGCTAATAATACGTTTGCATTGAAGTTGTATTGAAAGAAAAATATCGGAGATATATATTCCGCAATAAAAAAGTTATACTTAACGACTTCACATCGAGTAACACGGCGTTGCTCTGTAATTATTCGTCGCGTTAATTACAGAAGAAGAATAAAATTGATAATTGTGTCATATACGGAGATTACTCGTAGAGTAGATTATTAATATTATGCCTTTCATTCTCCGCGTTTTACACGCGAGGAATCAAGGATATACTTTCGATAAAAAAAATCGAATGTGTCTCCTCGAAGTCGGGGGGGGAAAATCATAAAAGTATAAATATACGAATTGCGCAACTGTGAAAAATCTGCGAATTAAAGTGGCACTTCCACGAAATGATTTTCTTACAAATGTGTTAAAATTTTGAATACAAGTAAAGTTAAGTGCTCTTCATGTTGTTATGCAATTAGAAACTTATTGACCGTCTTTGTTTTTGAGATACTTGTAATTAAAAATGTGCAGCTTTGCGCACGTGATGCGTATACGCAACTCAAGTCAACGTCAAAGATTTTTAAGTATAACATCCATGCAATTCTTAAGATTGTTATAAAAAAAACGAGTATGATATAAAACATATAAATATTATAAAAAAGTTTCAAATTTCCTGACCGTTTAGTTTAGAAACAGTAATTAAACAAAGTCCGTAATCTACGAGTTTTCTCTTTAATAAATTGCTACTATGTCTTAATTGAGGAATCATTTTCATTGTTTACCGCATAAATACGCACAAATACACATCGTCAAAGGTTTAAGTTGACGCAACGATGTCAAACTTTTATTGTTTTATATTATATGTATATCATATACAAGAATCTTAGAGAGAGTGGTGTAGGTTATTTGATTACATCCGCAATCAAAAGTTTATTCCAGTAAGTCAAAATACATATACTGATGATTTACTTTTGAATTATTGAAACATTGAGTTAATATATTTTATCAAGATGTTAATATATTAAACTTTAAAGTCTGTAATATATTAATAAATACATATTGTAACTTTCTTTTTACCAATAAGACTCGAATGGATGGGACTGTGCGCGCAAGTACTACCTTAAAGCGATTAAACAGTAAGTAAGCGGCGTTTTTTCTTGAATAATTAAATCACTTTAACGAGAAACTGATGGCAGTAACACACACAAAAACAAAAAAAAAAAAAGAAAAAAACAGAATAAAAATCAAACGTAGACTGTGCTTAAAAAAATTGCTGATTACACGCCCATACGCATGTATTTGAATAAGAGAAGATAAAAATTATAAGTTACAATTATAAATTACAAAACTGCGTGTAAGCGAATCAATAAAAACAAATACGTCACAGGAGACACGTGCTTATCACGGGAACGCGAATATCAATGATCAACACGCAGAGTTGAAATCTCGACGATAACAACCACGACCTTCGACTCGACTTCGGCTTTGTTCGGCACGACTTTACACTGACGACGATCACACTGTGTGAGACAGGCGGTCAAATAACGATACTTTCGACGATTAACAAATTAACAATCTTTATTAAACACTTCTCACTTGGCTTCGCAAGACACACAGAGTGCTGTGCTTTGACCGGCTTATACCACCGGACCGAAAAGACGACAAAATACTCGGCTTAATCGACACGGCTCGAAACGACGCGACTCTTCAGCGTCCGTACGGATCGCTGCTCCGAACAAGAGTCCTCTGGTTCAAACGCGGGCGGAAAATCTACCTCGTGCCTCGAAACTTCTCGAGTGCTCCGGAATATTCATCAACGCCATGTGACTTCCGGAACATCACGTGGTTTTTGTCGTTATTGGCCGATTCGCGCCGATCGCCCTCTGTTATGCGATGCCGCCGCACATCCGATATCTTATAGTTATTTTAGCTATTTTTTAAATATATGTTTGCGACGATATCTTTTGAACTTCTGTGCTGTCTTTAATTTTCTTTCGAAACATTGTCGATAATAAATTATTTAACGTTAACAAACGATATAAAGGGGGAAGGGGAGACATTACCAGAGTGATAGTCGAAGTGTGTAAATCACCGAATGCTGAGAGGCAAGAACGCGTGTCTTTCTGCGGCGGCTCGTTCCGCTTTCCGCAGTTGATTTATTGTACACGAAAAAAGCGAAAGAGAGACGACCGTTTCTTTTTTGGGAAAAAACGTAGCAAACACGGGAGGGTAGGCTCACGTTTGATTTTGCAACAACACGACCGGGAAGAAGAGGGGAAATGCGCGCGCGCGCGCGCGCCTAGGAGAAAGTGAGCCGCCGAAAGTTTCGTTTTCACGTCTGGCCCGGTCCTTAAAGTGACCGGTTCCGGACATTCAGATTCGGCCGCAATGTTTCACACACACGGGGGGATTGCGAAACTCGTCGTGTTCGAAAAAAAAAAAAAAGAAAACCTCATCGGGAATCGACATTACATCCTGCGCGCGATCTCGGCGCATCTTAAATCTATGCGCGCGTCGAGTCCGTAACGTCGAGTCTGATTTGACAAACGGAAGAAAAAAATCGAAAGCGTTGATTTTTCAAACGCGACATATATGAGGAAATATTACGAAATACGTCGATAAATCGTCATCCTGCCAGCACGGGGATGCGAGTGAAAGGGTCCCACGAGGATCAACAGGTTGCTCGATTCTCGTTCCCGATCGACCTTTAGCCGGAAAGCTGCCATCGCGCGGTTTGCTCGACAAAATCTCAAGATCTCCTTCTCCTTTCTCTGCTTCGCTAATTGACAGTCCATGTCTTTCAACAAAAGCGTAAACAATATTTATTTCGCGCAAAAAAAAACTACGACAAAACCTCAACCTGAGCAACTGGAATGAAAAGAAACAATCAACTGAGAAATCGATCAGCCGATACGTAGAACGTGTCAATGAATAAAAACCTGATCGGACTCAGAGAGAGAAAGAGAGAGAGAGAGAAGTCTCACGTCTCACAACTCGAGACTTGCAGTTCTAAACTTAATAATAGTTCTGTCATAAGCCTGCGACCTTGAAGACGTAATCTTCGGGGCATTGAGAAGTATACTAATATGCGCTTTAATCGTAAAAGAAAGATTCAGTCATAAACTTGCTAAATGAGAAACTTTCTCTTTCTCTTTCTCTCTCTCTCTCTCTCTCTCTCTCTCTCTCCGTCTCTTCGTATTCAAATAAATAAATAATATCTTCGAGAAAAAAAACACAAAGAGAGAGAGAGAGAGGAAGAATGGCTAAAAGAGAGAGGGAACTAAAAACGAGGCAAAGAAGCGCAAAAAGAAGTACCGCTGAAGCGAAGAGGAGAAAGGAATCCTTCCGCGAGTCGCGAGAGTCCGCCGGTCTCCTCCACTCCACGTAACTTATGTGGAACCCTCCCGCACTCTCTTTTTTTCTCTTCCCTCGTGCGGTTTTAAATAAGAACAACCGTAATCAATACACATGATTGATCGACACACAAGACTCTCTATCTATAAGAAGAAAAAAAAAAAAACAATTAAAACTCTAAGAATATTTTTTTCAATCATTCCACTTGGAATTCTCGCTCTTTCTACGAAAGCGAGTAAAGTGTATCAACAGGAAATGTAACGCTGCTTCATCAGAGCGAAATATTGTCAAGCATGTGTTTGAGAATAAAACTGTCAAGAGCCCCGCGAAACAAGGCGCTTCCTCAAAATCTCGACTAATTAACGCTGCTATTCTCGATGAGAACGCGTCGTATTATAATTTTTTTTTCTATATTGTTCTTCTCTCTCTCTTTCTTTCTCTCGTTTTTTATCGTCATTGTTCGCCTCAGAAACCGAACCACCGACGACGCTTCCGCGTTGACCGAAGGCGGGACGGAGATAGCGGGATATCCATTTTGGACGCCCTACCCAGCCCGGATAGTCGGGCCCTGATGGCCCTGACCCAAAGTGAGAGAGACACGCTTTCGCGGATTATAATGGCCGCTTCCTACCAAAGCATCTTTGTCTTCGCTCGCGCAACATATACTTATTATTAAAAGTTGAATATTCACGACTGCTAGTATTGGTCTTCCAATTTTTTTCCTCCTCGGTCGCGGCATAAATCACATACGGTACTCCACAAATGCAAATGTATGCGTGTGTGTGTGTGTCTACTTTGTTCCATTAAACTACAGCGTCCGTTAGATGTTCTGTGACTTAACTTTGTTTTTCCTCCGGATTTTGTTTCTCTAATAACAAGTTGCTTCAAACGATTATACGGTTATTGAGGCGCCGTGTAAAAAAAAAAAAAAAAAAAGAAAGAACGCGCGCGGAGAGTTAAATTTAAACGCGTGATAAAAATTGGATTTTTCACTTTTGTCGGCTACATTAATATATATTCGCTTTCTTCGAAGTAGGCAAGTCGACCGTTCCTCTTTCCTGAGTGACACACTTCCTCAAGCGTGTATTAATTAGCTAAGCCGTGAAATTAACGATAACGAGGCGCGTTCGTGGCGCTTTACCGGGTAAAATCGAAAGTGGCGAAATACCTCGGTCTCTCGCGAGATAGAGACGGAGAGAGAGAGAAAGAGACGAGGAGATAGTGTTTCAGCCTCCGGTATAAGAGAGAGGTACATTTTACTCTCAGAGAGGGGAGTAAACGCAGCTTATTCATCTTTCTCTCTCTGCAGACACACGGATGAGAGAGTGACGTCGAGAGACTCCGGAGGCGAAATCGATGTTTACTGTTGAATAATCGCGAATTCGACGCATAATATCTCGCCTTGCCGCGCGAGCTCGCGATTCAAAATCGCGGGACGTAGATCGAAGGAGAAAAAAAAGATACACGCGGATCACCCTTTAAATCATGTTAGAAACGCGGGACAATAAAATTTGTCAGTGAGGAAAAGAAAAACAACAACAAAAGCGTGGCAACGGAATCGAGAGTAAAAGTTTCCCATGTTGTTTCTTTTGAGAGAGCCCGGTCGTAACATGTATGTCGAGAGAAGCGATAAAATAAGTAGAGACGGAAGGCAAAGCCGCAGACACGAGTGAAAAAGTGCGGCGCGATCAGCCGGAGCGCGAGGCAGGCCAGGGCAGGTAGATGAGAGGAACGTTCTCCAAGAGGGAAGAGAAAGACGACTCAAGTCCGGATCCTAGAGACTGGACTGGGACGACGATAGATAAAGAGAGCTCTGGCTCTGTCTTTCTCTATCTCTCTTCTTGCGCTCGCGCAAGAAGGAAAAAGACGTCGTCGTCGAGACGCGGAGAAGGAAGAAACCGCAGGCAAGCGCATAGCGATGTGCGCGCCTCGCGCTTCGCGAAGCGAAGTGGGGTCAGGTTTCAGATGTGTAGTGGGAGGTGGGGGCGGGAAAAAGCGGATGTTGGGGCGAAGCGAGAGCGAGACGGAGAAAAACATCGACGGGGGAAAAACAAAGAGGGAAAAAGAGAGAGAGTCTCTCGAAGCGGACGCGCGAAACGGCGTGGCGCTTTGCGACTTCAGTGTCTTTCCGGACGCCACACGTTTGAGATACGCACGCCGAGTTTTCCCTCTCTCTCTCTCTCT
>QVNZ01009926.1:0-74046 GCA_014825645.1 Pseudomyrmex dendroicus | reverse complement strand
GCATCCAAATTATCATCGCGACTGGGAAAGCTCGTTATAGAACTGGGGCAATTGTCGGTCTGTCAGAATCTATGTACCTAGTGAAGTTTTAGTAAAGTGCCTCGTGTAAAGTTTACTGCCATTTTAGTGTTGATGCATGAATTTCTCTTTCTCTCCTACATGAAAATCAACATCGTGAATTTATGAGCCTACAAGCGCTACTGTCACAAGTTTCCTCAAATAAGTGTCATTTTTTTTTTTTTTTTTTTTTTTTTTTTTAATCTGTAAACATGCGACATTTAAGAATGAGCCCAACTTTCTCGGTTTACCTGTAACCCAGTTTCGGCGCGCAGCGATTGTACATGGTTCCCTGGTCTTCATACATATGGGGAGAGAAATTGTTTTGTAGCACAGAAGTTCGCTAATTAGCTCTGAAGATAGAAGGTAATTATTACCGTCGAAAAAGAGAAAGAGAGAAACGTCAAAGAGCGAAGCGGATCGAAACGACGCAATGTTATTTGACACATTTGCGGATATCGTTCCGCGTATTACAATCTCTCTGGGGGCGAGAGAGAAAGAGATTTTTGTCCGCTCGGTATTTCCACGCGCGCGGCAAATAATCGGTTTCGTCGTGTCGTCGTGTATAATCGACGAGAGACGCGAAACGTTTTTATCGCTCGGTTTATCCCACAATACGCGCTCGGTTTTGTTGTGGTAAACTCGGTCGACGCTTTTGGCGTCGGGTGTACGACAAAACTGCTCCCGTCGCGACAGGTACGAGCCCGCCCTTGTCGCTCGGTGGCGTATACGGGCGGAGAGGTTGACTTTTTAAAACGCCGCGCGCGGAGGAAATTCCCTGCAGTTTAAATAGCTGCCGGCTACCATGCGAAACCGCCGCGCTACGACCATCATTCGGACCTGAACACACGCAAGAGAGGGAAGGGAGGAAAGAGAGAAAGCAAACGGGTGGCACGCGGGTGGACGCGCTCGTTCGATTCGGATTCAGCGATTTAAATCAAGTTGATTTAAGCTTTCCCCTCTTCGATCGTCCAGGAATCCGCTTGACCGTGTCCCCACTTTTGCGTGTGTTCGTTCTCCTCTTTCTCTCGCTTTTTTCCCGTTCTTTTCTACATCTAATTCTATCTCTCGGCCCTTCCATCTTCTTTCTTCTTTTCGTTGAACGCCGAGCGCGCGACGGGACGCTCTTCGCGCGTCCGTTTCTCTTTTTTCGGAGTTGTCGTTTCCATTTGTACCAGACTTGCGGAGCACGGCTGTGGAGAGAGAGAAAGAGAGAGGGGAGAAAGAGAACGAGCGCATGACCCGATTCGGCGCGATCGACATCGAAAACGTGCGCGACGAAATCGATCTACGAAATGCAGTTACCGTGACCAGGTCGCGCATTGTAGAGCCGGCGAAGCGGAGGTGGGACTGGGTGGGTGGCTGATTTCACCTCGGCCTGTATTCTCGCTCTGAACGAGCCACACGGGGAGATCGATCTACTCTGATTTGCTGACCGTTCGTTTCTTTAAATTTGGACGCGACAAGCCATGCAGATTTCTGTTTGCGTGCCTCGCATTTGTAAAGCTTGTTTGTGTTCCCGCACGAACGAATTTACATGAGTTTTGTGAGAGAAATTGTAGCAAACCGCGCTTATCAAACTCCTCAAATAATTGTTCTTTCTTTTTCCCCCCAAAAAATTGTTCTTTCTTTTCTCCCTCCCTACGCTATTATTTTAATGTTTTGTTTTTTGTAAATAATAGATCTCGATCAAAAACAGCGTGATTTTTAACTCGATTGAGCGTTGGAACGACGTCATAGACCGCATTCGTCATGCCCGCCTACTTGCCGCGTCCATGTTGCGGAGATTACCGACGACCATTATTCACGTCGGCCAGCGGAAAGCTCGTCATTTGATTGGTGTCAATTCCCGGGAATATGTCGGGAGAGTATCGATGCGCGATTTCAGTATTACAGTGTCGATTCCCCGCGTTCGAGAATACGCCTAATTTCGAACACCGCAGGCGCCGTCGGTACGTCCCGCAACCCGGGGGGTATTGCGTGCCGACTAATTGATGCCGGTTTATTAGCTGCCTCTTTCGGCCGCGGAGGCGTGAACCGCCGGAGTATTATTCGACGTCCTGCCTGCGTTCGCGCGGAGCAGACCGATGAATAATTAATTCGAAATTGCATTGCGCGCGCGAGGGAACGAGAATTCGTGTGCGTGTGCATCGCGCGGAAAGGCCGACGAGGCGGATTTGAGTCTCGCACGGACACTGCGAGGGGATTGGAAGCTCGCGGGCACGAGCGGGGCGCCGCACACTGCGGTCGTACCGTTTCCGGACCTGACGTGCGGTATTGTTCCGCGAACAGTTTTAAGGTCGTGCGCGCTCTTCTCTGTCTTCCTTTCCTTCGCGCGCCGTCTCAACCCTCTTTCAGCTTCCCTAACCCCCTGACCCCCATTTGTATGCACCACGCACGTAAGTCAGGTACAAAGTTAAATTGCCGCTACATTGTGCCTCAAGACGTTGGGCCAGGTGATACCAACAAGTCGCCGCGAAAGTCTCGCCCGTCGCAGCCGGCGCACGTTCGCCGCGAGGTTAAGCAGCCTCGAATCGGCGCATGTTCCTCCCCATCTTCTTCCTCCTCTCTTTATCCTTCATGCACTTTATCCGTGCCATCTGTCAGACTTTTCCGCAGTTCGGATTCGTGTCCGGGATAAAAGACGTTTCTTTGACCGTATATGTCGCGTAATTTTTTTCTGCGTACAGATTTTCAATAAAAATGTCTTGCATTAAAATAAAAGATATAGTAGCTTTGTAAAGCGCAACCAAGACATCATCGCTTAAATATATTGGCAAGAAAAGTTTTTCGAGTTTTTAAATGCAATTAGTGCAGTTGTAATCGTTACAGTAAACTAATCCAATCGTAAATGAAATTATCTGTTCTAATAACATTCATCGCGCAATTAAGTCAATGCAACGAAGTATTTCGTACATTGGACGCTTCGTTACTTCATTTTATTTGTGCATATGTAAAATATTATTTATTAATCTGTCCCTTCTATAAATTATGAGCGTGATATGATTAAAAGTGATTAAAATTTATCGAACCAACATTATTAATAAGGGATTTATGCTGACAGTACTTTTGATGTCAATTGTATTCAACAAGATTTTTTTAGCTATAGTTATTTCCATGAATTATGAAGATGATGAATATAGGATTTTAATTTGCAACATATACAACATTGCGGTTTCGTAACAGTTTGCCGTGCGCTCTCTTCAATCAAACGTATACGTGTGTTTAAAACATTTATGGGAGTAAAACCGCAGCAGTTTGTTGTTTTTTTTTAGTTGGCGATTGCTTTGTCAATTTGTTTGCATAGGTTTAGGAACGCGCATATTTACACATGTTTGTATAAAATATTAACTGAGAAAACTGTAGGAAGTTAAATAAATCATTTGTCAAACTATTTGAAGCGAAATCCAGATTGAATTCTTGCGATTGTATCGGGGAACATAATTTAATTTTTGACTTTTAAACAAAGAAACGAAATTTATAATTTTTCTCCCTTTAATCCTATTTTGAAACGGACACGTATAATCTACGTATGTACAAGAGGAATTATTATTTTTAAGCAGATTACACCGAACGAAACATACGATGCGTATGAACGATATAATGCATTCGTACGAAACATATTTTCCGCGTAATAAGTTTCACCTAACACGTGTGGTTAGAAATTTTGACAGCTGATAGTAACACGCCGGCACGTGTTTCAAGAAAAGACAGGAGCACATTCTGGTGGGAAGCGCCCCGGTAACTAATGGGGAACGCTTCGCACGTGCTGTGACGTACACAATTTATCAAAACTTATTCGGAGTTATTTTACGAGTTAGGCGGCGAGCGCGATACGCTCTTCACATACGTGTGCGGGAGTCGAAACGACCGCACGTGCATTCGAATCGAGTATAAACCGATGATTTTGACGAATTATGCGCGTTTCCAGTGTTTTTTACAAATTATTTTAATCGCATTACATACATTTGTACGCCGCATTTGCTGCCGGCACTTGCATCGCTCTTTGCCCGTAATAAAATATCTTAATAAATAACACAAATTGTTTCGTGTTGAAATTGCAACCGGCGAGAACAATATAAAACGCGTAACGTGTATAACATAAACGCGTACAACACAAGTATACACGCTGTATGCATATTTTGCGCGATCTGTTTTGTTTTTTGCTTCATAGGTATCTTTCAGTTTCCTTTGTTGCGCTCTTATCCGTGTTTTCCGTTCCGTTTTTATCTTTTCTGCGTTTCCACCTGGTCGGTATCTGGATTTTCATTACCTCCGGAAGGCGGGAATCCGGGATGAAATATATGACGTACTTCTCACTAATCCTTCACGCGAAGTAGCGTGGAAAAGGATCGTTTATCTACGAATGCATACTCCTTCTATTGGCCGACGAAACAAAAAATAAAATATATTTTGCAGAGACGTGATGAATTTGGGAAGCTCGTTTATTGCGTCATATCGTAACAAGAGTGAAACTCGCGTGTCCCACATTCTCGCATCGTAAAAATAGATTCGTGAAACATTGCCAAATGATTTGTGCTTGTCAATTTCAAACATATTGAAAAAATACAGTAATTTATTAGTGAAAAAATTACTTTATACACACAAAATGTTCTTATTAATTTTACATGTTTCACGTCAAATCTACAAAGTAGTTCGCTCTATTTCGAGTGCACGGAGTTTGCGTGTATATCTTTGATGCACGAAAATGGAATATGAAAATTAGTTTCGTTATTAGATTGGTTCACCGTGCTTTCTCAAGGTGCTCTCCTGTGTCAAAGCGACAGAGTCGGAGAGATACACGTTTCAGCGCGAGAGTGTTGTGTGTGCGATTTAATGCGCGATTAGATTTGCGAGGTAGAGCTTTCCTCACTCACATTTCAGCGAAATGTATCTATACAAATGTTCCGTTAAAGCGAGTTTAGCAGAGAACCGAACAATCGCTCGAACAATTTTAAACAAAAGTGCATTTAGATTGCGTTTTATTTATAAATTTAAATAAAAAACATTAAAATAATTTTCCTCTCTTAAAAAGTTTTTTTAATTATAAATTATGTAATTTGTGAAAGTGCAACTTCGTTGTGTTACGTAAAACTCGATTATTTTATTTTTGACTTTACATATTACATTTTTTATAAAATATGGTTTTTCACTAAACTACGAAGTGGCATTTTGCTTTATTGTTTGCCACTAACTTCCATTATCGCGTAATTTATGCTCGCGAATGAAATATGTTTTTCGTCGCACATGAATGCGACACACAATAAGAGGAAGCTCGGCCGGCTACACTCGGGTTAAAGCTCAGTGTAAATGAACGGGCATGAATTAGCAAGCACTTTTCACACTCATGAATAGAAAATAAAGTTTCGCAGACACCGTGTCACCGTGGGCACACTAAGTAGCGCGCGGAATTTATTATTTCACTTTTGTTGCTAATTCTATATTCTTTATGCTGTAAAATTTTTTTAAAGCAAAGAAGAAAAAATAATTATTTACATTTTGCAGACGGAGTGTAATTTGCATTAAAATTCATTATTCTTGTTTTTTTTAACAAAGAATATCTTTTCTGCTTTAACTAAAGTGGTGGTGTGTTTTCCTTGTTACATAAATCGTTGCATTTTGATAGATTCTACAAATTTATTCGCGTGTTAATAATTTATGACGCGAGTGAATATAACAATACATTACATAATATATATATATATGTTTAACTTTGATAGAACTCTCAAAACTACACGGTGAAATAGAATCAACGATTTATTAAACGAACGCATTGTTCCTGCAAAATTGAATGCGGAGGAAAATCTCCGGCGTTTATTAGCGCCGTATATCGAGAGGCGTGGTACAATTTTCACTCTGTATAATTACGGTGCCGTTTAGTATATCTGAAGAATAAAATTCGGAAGATTATCTCTCGCCGTGTCTCGACCGAAACAGGTGGCAGGGTGATAAAATTCCGCCGGTAATCGCTGGATATGTATGTACGTATCGTCAGACTAACTCCGCGCGTGTTTGATATATTACGAATCTATAAAAACGGTTTTGATTTTCCTGATAATTATAGGGGCGGAATTCTTTTATAAGAAAAGATTTCGCTCGGAGCGCGTGTGAAGCGCGCTATCACCGCCGCGCGCTTGTCCACTCACGTCAACTTATAAACGACGACATCGAGCCGGCAAATAAGCGTGAAGCTTTCCACTTTCGCGTTAACAGATCAACGCGGATATAGCCGGGTTTATGCATCCATAAAGCCTCTCTTGCTCACCTTCATCGCCCGTCCGCGTCGTTGACGTTGCGAATGGCGATGGAGGGTAACGGTCACGGTGTACGGCAGGCAGGAAGAGGAGGAGGAGGTGGTGGAAGAGGATGTGTACGATCCTCTGGTCATCGGCATGCGTTGCACGTGAGCACGGAGAGGATTAACTGTGGCTCTCTCGACTACATACACGAGAAGGGACTAAGAAGGGTTGCATGGACGAGTGGTAGACGCGCGATAGGCTGATGGCGACATAACGCGGTCGGTTTGATGGAGCTGCCGCGTTGCCACTGTCGCGTAGAAAATGAAAGATACAGCCGGAGCTCTCGCGTTCCGGAGATGGCGCGCGGAGGAGTGTCGGGAAGGAATAGATCGGCGGAAGGCGAGGGTGTAACGGGGAGCGGACGTGCAGTTGTAGGAGAGAATTGAGCCGCGTGGGACAAGAGTGCTGTTCGCTGTTGTTCTCCTGTCCACACTCGTGCACCGAAACTCTGGCCATCACAGACCCACGTTGGAGCCTGTGCCACTATCTCTTCTTCCTTCTCTTCTTCTCTCTGGTTCGTCTCTTCCTGTATTTTCCATCTTCTACGTCTCTCTCGTTTACGCTCATCCCAATGGCATCCGCTTTCCACTGACACTGGCCCACCCTCTGTTTTGGTCTCTTTCCTCATCGTCTCTCTCGTCACCAGCAGCATCGCCGCTCTCTCGGTCCAGCCTCTCTCTTTCTCCGACACGCGAGCCGTTCACCGGAGCACTTCAATTTGCATTACGCTCGACCGCGCATAGCCGAAGGATCAATTAAATTTCTATTAAGCGAAGCAGCCTTTTCCGTCCACCGTACTCGACCCAGGCTTAGCGCGCCCGCAGGCGCACGCGCCATTTATCGAGAAGATTATTTGCATTGTCTCGTGTCGGATTTGCAAATTTATTTATTATTCAATATATCATTTTATGCCGACGTGTTTGTCTCAAGCGGACGATTAAGAATAAAAATGTAAATGCAGATGAAAAAAAAAAAAAAAATAAATAAATAAAGAACAGAAGCACGTGGAAATATAATAGCGTAGAGATATACAAAGCCGATGATTAATTACACAGAGGGAGAAAAACCAATAGTCTCATTTGCATATAAATAGTTAAAGGATATCGAAAACAATGTTTCGCGAAATATCACGTATCATAGCTGTCGCATAAATGTAGACGTACTTTAATACTCTTTGTAAGAACGGACAGGATAGAGCGCAGAGCGAGGAAAAAGTCACGGAACAAATCGACATCTGAAAAAGTCTCATTCTCGATATTAGAGCGCTTTTTCATTTGGATCTTATTATGCAGATTTCAGATGCTCGCGCGCACTGCGAACGTATATATATCTCCCCCTTCGTCGTCGCCGCCGCCGTCGCCGCCGTCGTCGTCGTCGTTATGAAATAGTCTTTTTTTCGCGCGCGAACAAAGCTCACTTCGGACACCCATCTTCGTGTCAGTGGCACGGCTATATCGCTTTTTATGAATGACACCATATGGCGGCAGGTTTTCCCGGGATATGGATGACGATAAGAAGCGCGCGATAACGTACGTATAAAGAGAGTAACTCGTGTGCGATAATATATCATAAATTTTCCACAATGTGTATTCTTTTCTTGGTTGTTTTTTCTTTCTACACTAGAATTTATAACAAGCGCAGTTCATTATTTATTTAATATAAACTTGATTTTTAATTTTAACGTGGCGTCGCGTGTCGACAAAAATCGCGCGGAAGTGAAATTTTCCGCGGGAATTGATCGAGTTTCATCAATGGACGCGGAAAGGCGATTTGGATCGCGATCCTTTTTTTATTTTTTTTTATTTTTACGGAATTAATCGGCGCTTGCTAATTTCGCCGCAGGAAGACGCTTTTTTTCCCGCCCGATCGTAGAATCGCTTTTTTCTATTTTTTTCCTAGCTTACGGAATCCTTACACTCGCGATGTCGGCTGTGTACATATATATATATATATATATATATATATCGGTTTTTATCGTGAACGCCATAACCGTTCCACTCTCTTTCCCTTGTAGCTACGATCGGCGACTGAGACGGGCAAGCTTGGTCGCCAAAGGGGATCGCAAAAAGGTTATTTGCCGGTCTGATCCGTCATGGGGCCGAGCATGTGACGTGCGGACGGTTTTTACGTCTATGTGTCTATGAGACGAGGATATGCTCGACCTCTTTGCCTCGGTGCCAACGTTTCGCGAGGTAATCCCTGATTATCCTGATCGAATCGTCGTCGTGGTGCTGGTAAAGGTTTGCACCGCGGGTATGTAAGCTCGGTAGCCAATCAGCTCCCGTTCTTTTTCTCTTTGATAAACACCGTAGCTGCGAAGCGCTGACTTCTTTTTATAAAAATTTTTTTTCCAAGAAAAAATCCGGGGCAAGTAATAAGGCGACGAGAAACGTCCAGCGGGATTTCAGAGATTATTTATGACTTTTCCAATCGCAATTTTTCTTGAAAAAAAATGTACTAATTATAAGACGTGTGCTCTTTACGCTCTCAATATTACAAGAGAAATTCTCATTTAATCAAATTAACACCGCGCTCTCTGCAGTACATCAGGATAAAATTAAAGAGATACAAAGTGTGAAAGGAACAAGCCTAAAAGCCTGAAAAACGCGTCTTCAAAGCCGGCCTTTTATCGACCCTATTAAAGTGATATTGAGATTCGATATATACACGCTCGCATAGTTTTTTTTTTTTTTAATAAATACATGTAAATTTTCTATGTATATAAAAAAATGGTAAAACTGGAAGCATTAAACGCGGAAATACAATATCGTAATTAAGGGAGGGAACATCGGGCGAACGATGTTGCGACATTCTGGGCGCAAAGCGTAGCGAGTCACATTGGTTTATCGAAGTCACATTCCTGTGCCATTTTGCGCGCAGTGTAGGCTAACAAGTTCAATTCAATGAATCGTTATGTACGCCGGAACCTAATTGACCCTGATCCTGGCAAACAAGCGTGCACCGTGTTGCTTCGCACGCAGCGATTACGAGCGTGTATCCTGCTTCAATAGCGTCATTCGATCAAGCCAGGTAAGCCATGGCTGCGCAGATACTGCGCAGCTAGCGTTTCGTACGTAACGTGATTATGTAGCGACACTGCGTAATAAATGACATAATTTAACTTCGCGCGTATTGACGATCGTCAATTTTTTCATCCATGTTCGATGCAGTCCGTAAGTCCGTATGTGTGCGCGATCCGGGTCAGCATGTTTAAGCACGACATTACTCGTCGCGTTACCTCCTTCTCCTCCTCCCGAATGGGAGGTGGACGGGAAAAGCACACACATACATACACACGTCGCGTAATAAAGTCGTATGATAAATGGAGAACGGAGGAGAAGAGGCACGCATTTACGTTTTTTGCGACAAACGGTTACGGGGGAAAACGTGCATATCGAAGGCACCGAGTTAAAAATGCACGACGTCAGTGCTCCCTCAATCACATAACTTTCGCGGTAATCGATCTTTGATTCAAAATCTTTCCTCGCGCTTGCGAAACGTGCACCGTCATACGGACAAATTCTTCCGTTCTCCATCCACACCGGTTCGGTTTCTTTCCACGCCCGTTTTCCTCACCATTCGTCTTTCTCGCTCGTTCGCGCGCACTTCCAACCTCCCCCGTTCCTCTTCCGTCCTTCTCTTTCCCGCGTCCCCAGACCATCCCGACAGATAAAACTTCATCCTCCACTCCGTTTCTCACACCGTCACCCATACCATGCCATTTATATACGATTTTTCTCGTAATCGCGAACATCCATTTACGACGGGCTCCTTCAATTTCTCGTTACCCCAACCCCGCGAATCCGCACCCTCTCCCTCGCGCGTCGTCGTGCCAAGAGAGAAAGGAAGAGAGATTGAGAGAGAGAGAAAGAGAAAGCGACGCGTTTCCTCTTCTTCGACTTTACCACCCCTTCCAGCGAAGCCAGACGTCCTTTGCTATTGATTTACGACGGCTATTTGCAAGATCACGCCGAACGCGTTAAAACTTTCTACAACTGCGCGCCACGCCTTGTGTCGTATTGCTTCTCTTTAGCGATTACGCCGAGTCATTTTGAAATGTTCGCGAAAGTTCTCATCGAGAATCGGACGCTGGCCATCCGCCTGGGTGAAGAAAGCCGTCCGCAAATCGCCACCCGGTGGGGCACTCGTTGGCTGAAACGTGCCGCGTCGTAATAACTCGTTCTGTTTCTTTCACGCTACTTTCCTATTAGACGGCGCCGCGCGCGGCTCTGTATATTGTGTTAGAAAACATTGCTATTATGAAATCTCTCTTTGGAAATGATATGTGAGCGCTTCCTCGTTATTCTTTATACAAGGTTTCATGCGAAATATCGTTTAATGGAGACGACGTAAAAAGTAATGTTTTAAATAAAAATGTGTTGTTAACGCGCTTGAGCAGTCAAAATATTTGCTAACGTTTAAGGACGTAAATGAACAGAGAGAGATTTCTATTGGAACCCTGTGTGTTTAAGAGATAAAAAAATTCTCTCTCTTGCTTCGTGACATTTTGTGCAAAAAAAATAGGAAAACGTGTGCGAATGGATTTGTCATCTGTATCTATCTAGCAACCAATCGGTCAAAACAATCTCTACGTTAAAACATCTGGCATCAGATCGAGTCGCGCTGCCAACAATTGGAGATGGTTATCATTTCCGGTTTCAAATTGGACTGCTGTCAACTTTTCACAAATTCATACCGTTCTACCATACGCTTTGGCAGAGGTTAAAATTCGCGCAAATTGTTAAAAATTGTAGTTGAGAAATAATTCTTTGTATCTTTTTATATTTTTTGGAGGAATACAATTATATTTCATTGAATTAATTAATTGTTTAAGAGTGTTTTAAACTGTGTCACAAGAAAAGAAAATTTAAAAATGACAAAATGTGACAGAAGATACAAGAAGAAATATTAATATTTATACATGCCAAAAAGCAGCATGAAAAATACACTTTCCACTTTAATTACTAATTATTATCTATATTATCAAATTATATGCAATTTATGCATCAGAGTTAATTCAATTTGTATAACTTTATAAACATTTTATATACATTAATCAATAATATACCAAAAAGCTTTTGATATACCGTGACCCAATTTAAAATCCGGAATTATCAATGTAATTTATTTGTACAACTTGTGCATTTATATTCGCGCGCTGTTTACTAATAATGCAACTTGTTATTTCTAGTAAACATTAATGACTAGCGACGAAAAATTATGTGTGTAACTTGCGACAAATAAATTTATATATATTTTATTTTTTGTTTTTAAATATTATATTTTTTACTATATACATATATATATATATATATATATAGAAACACGCGTAATTTACACAATTCTTTTATATATACGCGCTATTTGTTATATAGAAAAGCTTCTTAAATAGTTTCGTATTTGTGCACCTCTTGAAATACGAGAGAGAATCAGATTTTCTCTCTTTAAATACACTCGAAATATAAATAGCGGCAAGTCGACAAGCGATGTCGCACAATCGCCGTTATACACACATCCACCCACACACATATACACATATACACACATATCTCTTGTACGCGCGAATTAAATAAACGACGTTTTGTTAATAAAACAGTAGAAAATCCGAAAAGCAATTCTTTCACGCGATATTATTAAACAATGCAACACACCGGCGTGACATTCGGCGAATCGTATAACGCCAATGTTGTTAACAAAAATAATATGGCGTAATTGCAAAACAACTCTCCGAATACCATAAGCTGCTGAATCGGAACGTTTTCCCGTAAAATGTTTATGCTAAAACATGCGGCCGGTCGAACTGGGCAAACGCATGAAAAGCTTAACGCAATACGGTTACGTGCAATCGCGCGTGCTTTAAAATAATTGAAACTTCAATAATTAATGCAAATGAAAGTGTAAAATGTACATCCATTAACGACGACGCTTCGGATACGTTCTCGCCATCAATGATGTAAAATCAACGAATAGACCGAATCGTATGCGAAATCGTGAAATGTATATTGCGGAATGAGAGAGAGAGAGAGAGCGAGAGAAAGAGAGAGCGAGAGAGAATCGACGGATACCGCAACTCCCGGGTTTAACGTGTTGAGGCAACGCGGCCATTTACGTAGCTGGGCGTATGAAAAGCTAGTCAGCAGACTCGAGCACACTTGATTCACCTCTGTCGACTCGTAAATGAATTCACTCACTTGATAGGCAGTTAAAACGCCTGTTGCTTTAAGGATCGCATGTGGGTGTTTATCAAGGCCCCGGCGTAATTGCTACAGGATTTCTAAATGTTTTTAGGATTTCTAAATGTTTAGGTTCTAAGTGCGGAGAAAGATTAATGTAGTTGCAGCTCGTCGCGCCGTTCGGCCGCATAAGCGGGCATATCGAAGAGTTATTGTAAAATAGATTATCCCGCGCGCGCGTCAAATGAGTTTTATTGGCGCACTGAAAAATTGTCTGCACAGACGCACAAATAAATTCTGGATTTCAAGTGCTTTTTTTACGCTTCATATATTTATATTACGTGGTTTTACAATGTGTGGGTTCAATATTTAATTTTCTGTATATTTTGCAACTGCGCGCATATGTGATAAATCTCTGTTATGCTAGACATTCGCGAGAAGTTAGTACAAAGCAACTTTAAATGCTAGAAAAATTTATAAAGTTATTAAAATTATAAAATTTGTAAAATTTGTAAACAACAGATATTTGAATTTTCAGAAAAACACTCTTTTCAAATTACATTGATGTAATAAATTTTAACCGATCATGTGTCATATCATACGTTCTATATTCTTTTTAAAATATCTGATGACACTTTTCTTTGTACATATGGCGCCGTTTAAATAGCCTGTTGCTCGGCACATATACATTATAATTTTTTAATTCGACAGCGAAGAAATCACCGCGCATCCATGGCGCGCGCGGACATTTCTTCCGATATGAAAGTCTGTTCACGTTTACGCCGGTGCTTCCGACACCTTTTTTCACGTCCTTCGACAGCTGGCAACAGCTGTTGTGAAAAGCTGCCCAAAACGAAGACGTAGTTCTCCAACGAAATACGAGACTGTTTTCCGAGAGAGTTTATTTTTCTTTTTGCACGCCCGAGAAAAACAAGGCATATCAATTTTCCGCTATCGCCTTTCTATCTTTCCCTATCTGTCTTTTTCCCGTAGAAAATATAGGTCTGTCTAGAGCCGAAGTCATAACTCAAGTACAAAAGTCCGCGATTACAAAGTGAACGTTCTACAGTTTGTTACAAAGTGAACATTCTACAGTTTATGCTGTAAAACTCAATTTTCTTATATAGATATAATACGTTGAGGCAGAAACAAGTAAGAAAAATCATTTTAATCATTTATTAAAATTTAAACTTTGATAAAATCAAACTTAAATAAATATCCGGTTCAATAAATAACATCAGTGAGTTATGCGAAATGTCACGATAACAAGCGTGGTGTAAACGCGGCGTCTTTATCTGTCGTTGGACCTTCGCGGCGCGTGGCTCCCGTAAATATTCCGTCCTCATAAACCGGAGCACTGTGCATGCAGGCCTTATGGATGCGCGGGTGAGATGGGTAGGCAGGAGAAGCCAAGAGGAGATTTAGTGAGATCTTAGGGTAAAGTGTGGATATTGAGGGTATATCACTCACGGACTGCGGTTGCGGCCCCTCAGTTTCACCCTTCGCCGTCGATCCTCAGCAGGTTTCTCCTCTCGCCGAGGAATGCCACCCCAGGTAGTGCATATACCTGCACGGGAGAGTGCGAGCGGGGTTAGGTAGGCACTAACTCGGTGGCGGAACATATCCGTGCGGATCGGTAGGCCAGTCTCCAGCCATTTATGTGTGTCCGTGCCATTAGTAACCCACAGCGCAGCAACATCTTCGACGGTAATGCAAATCGGAAATCCGCCCACTCAATTACACCGATGCAGCCCTAATCATGCGTGCACCGGAGCACATGCTGCAATCAATGTCCTCACGACGCCTAATTCGTGCAATGACGAGGATGACGCGATATATAGTAGAAAAAGATTTCTCGATTCTTCGTTGAGGAGCAATTAGGAAAAAAGTGCGATCAGATGCAATGAAATAATACAGTTCGAAAAAGTGAATGTGATATATAATATTTAAGTTAGTTTTTAATTCAAGTAGACGCGGTCAAATAATTTATACATATATGCAGTTTTTAAAAATTGTGTTTTTTTATTATTTATAAATTGTGTTTTATATTAACGTAATTTATAAAAATTGCAAATATTATAAATTACACGCACGCGTTACTTGAATTAAAAATTAACTGAAATATTATACACAACATACTCACTTATTAAATCAAATCTATACCATAAGAATATTGAAATGAAACATCTGCAAATTATGCGTAAAAACGATTTTTATGATATTCTTCACATTATGCGATACGGAAAAATGTGCAAATCTAGCGCGGACGCATCTCGTTCATTGATAACGAGGAAAACAAAAATATTGAAATCGCACAGAGCAAATATTGAACGTGGACATAAGAATAATATGACGCCGTCGGTATATTCTCGCATTTCATATTTGTATAACAAACAATGGCGACAAAAAAAAAAAAATTTTGCATGACGCGGCATATTCTATGTGAAAGCGCGCAGTTGATGCAGAAACGACTGATAACGTCTTCGGGAAAATATTGGAACGTAATTTCGTGAAACAAAAAATCCGAATTGCATTCATCCCTCTGTGCCGCTCTACGTATATTCGGAATTGATTAAATAATTGTATATTGCGTCAAACGCAGCATTACAATATTATAATAAATAATATAATCGAAATACTCTTGTCGCAGCTTTCACAATAATTACATTGTATTTATATGTTGAATAACTGACAATTCTGTTTAACGTTTAGAATAAATGATATCACCGCGTGTATTTATTGTTAGAGTAGCGAAATAAAACCAAACCAGAAAGAAAAAAAACCATTTACCATCGTTGTAAAAACACAAACTAGCAATAGAGATTTATATTTATATTTAGCATTTCATATTTATACAATAAACAACGATGAAAACCTGGCACGGATAGCTACAACGCGCTACACGAGAACGGCCAATAACTTCGAAGCGCTCTAACGAGGTTCACGGCCATAACGTAAGGAAGATTCATGTTCGGACGAACATATCTTGATTATATTACATTACCATGTAAGGCGAGCCTAGCGATAACGAATGTATGGACAAGGCTCCCGTGGCCATGTATAGTCATGGATAGGCCGCGTCGTTGCCATGTCGTACCGGGTCGCATACGAGATACACCCACTAATGGGAATTAGCACCAGTGGCACAATACTGTCCTCCCGATCCCCATATACATCGGGATCAATCAAATCTCCAATACCGCGGTGAGCTTCTCGATGACTACGTTTACAACATAGACCGCGAGCTCATCAATCCGAACCTGCTTCGACCGGTGGAGTCGATATCGGTTTCTCCGCTTGCATTGTTATCGCCCACCTAGCCCGTCTGAACTTCCTAGAGACGGGGAAGATGTCGTCTATATTGAGAGATGAGGAGGGTGGGAGAGGACAGCTCAGTTCGTCGCGAGATATCGGGAGAAAAGACATCGTAAGAAAATCTGCAAAGACATTATCCTCCGTGGCAGGAGCAAATATTTCAGCGCGCATGTATATGCACGAGGCATTTATTTTTCGTCCGTTCCGGACGGGGGGGAGTTTATGCGCGGACGTTTGCATATTTCCGCAGCATATTTCGCCGTTCCGTTCGTTCGACAGCGAACAGATTCAACGGCGAAGACTGACCTCCTGGCTTTTCACGCTGCGATATTTTATTCTGTCACCGAGTTTCGATATTTAATAACGTTGTTGCGCTACGCTCTTTGGAGATTTACGCGGAAAATATATATAAATGTGTGTATATATATATATATATATATTGCACAGAGTAAAAGAATAACATAATTCGATACACGTGTGTGTATCGATTTCTTATATATATATTTTTCACAAAAACTACGGCGATCATATCGGGATTTTCCGCGGCTGAGGCCATCGTCGTTCTCACCCTCTCGTTCTCGCAGCTGCACACAGGACATTCCTAACGAGGTAAATATGACGGAGTCCCGAGGATCTCTAAGGTAAGGATATCCCGAGCGTGAGGATGCAGTCCACGTACATGGTGCGAGAAGAAATAAGAAACGGAGGAGTTTCGAGTTTCGTCGGAGCTTTCATGATAACCATGGCGGAGATCTCCTTGTATTCACCGTTGCCGCCCTTCCCGCCGGCTCTTTCTCATGTTGCCTTGCACTTCTCTTGCTCTCTTCTTCCCCCCTCCCCTTCCTCCTTCCTCACTCTCCTTTTCCTTTCTCCACGAGACCACCTCTTCTCGAGAGAAGCAAGACGGAGGTTAAGAGCACTCGGTTTCCGCGCGTGAAACGCCCCGTACGTTACATCCAGCCGAAAGAAAATCAAGCAAGAAGGAGAGATGCGCGACATGAATTCCCGGATAGGCGGCTCGTTCGCTCCAACTTGTACAACCACAACTTGGCGTAACAAACAAAAACGGTCACCGTTTGTTGCGCTTTAATCGCGCAAAGTGCAGCAGGTCAGAGATATCCCACTGAGCATTGGTGTTCATCGCTGAACAATGAATTAAGTACTTGCTATCGCGAGGGAAAGAAAAAAAAAAGAGATGGCGTTTGAACGATCGGATAACGGCGAATACTCTTGTTAGATCAAAGCGAAATGTTCACTCGGTTCTCAATGGGCGAATAGAGATAAGCTGCTGCTTGATAAGATACTTCTGTTCGGTGGGAAAGCAAAGAGTTTCCGCGATTTAACGATCGCGTCGTAATATTTATGACCGATTTATTTTCCATTTTCTTTTGCGATATAAATATATCGCGCATTTCATCAGATTGGCAAATGTCAGAATTAGCGGAACGATTATCGATTAGGAATTTCAAGAATTATCAGACAGAAAGAGGAATTATTTTACGTAATAACATGTGTAATATGTTTTTTTTTTTTTTTTTTTAACAACAAGAGCGATTTTCAACATTGAACAAGTTTGAAACTGGCCTGAATGCATGCACGCAAATGTAAAATGTAGAGACATTCCCGACCAACTATAATGGAATGTATCACAACTATTCGCAATCAAAATACACAGAGGTTGTACGCGGACAACGTTTACGCGGCCACTGTTTAGGCACTTTAACATATTTTAACATGCGTTGTATTCTACATGACATGAGCGAGAAAGCAGATTCTGTAAAAAAAAAATTAAATAGCTTATATTATTTGTCAGTTTATTGTGCATTCATTCCTATTTGTGTCAAATATTTGAATGACAAACGTTCCGGTCTAAACGACCTATTCTCGATATACGAATTGGTATAGAATATTTTTTCAGAGATGTTTTCCAGTTTTTCGCAACAAAAATTCTGAAACAAAAGAGATACATGGATGTACGTGTATACTTTTTTTTAAACGTTTTTTTTTTTTTTTTTTAATTTAGTTTAGATACAATTAATTAACTTAAAATATTTTGATATATTTAAATAAAAATCTGCAGTAAATAAAAGAATTATGCGAAAGAAGACAGAGATTTTCAACGATGTATTTCTATTAAAGTGCCCACGTACAAATATTTATTTCGCGAGGGAACATTACACCTATTTTTCTACGGTACACTGTGCGCAAGAGAAGAAAGCGTCGTATCTTGATTATACGGTCATGATGCCAAGACGCTAGAGAAACTCTTTATTCTCCGCGAGAGTTAAACAATATAGCAAAGTGCAAAGTACAAAGAATTGGCGGAATTTTTCCTTCCGTGTTGCAGAGACGGGGCCGCTTATTTTCGCGCATGATAAATTTCCAGGTGATTACACCGCAAGCTTCTTATTAGATTCAGCCATTCATTAATTATACGTTAATTAATCATGCTACTTCAGTTACCCCACTTTCCTAACGTAACGGAGATGGCTATTCATCTGGAGGAGGCTGCCTTGTGCGCGGCATTTTCACGAAAAACGACGCCATCCTCTTGTACCACCCTACTTTCTAACGGTGAATTTATTAATTAAGCGTCTTCCTTTGTCATTAATCGGCCACGCATTTTTTCACTCTTCTCATTTTTCTTTCTCTTGCGCAAGAAGCACGCTCGTGCTTGCGAAAATTTGCCACGGAGACTCTCTCCGACAAGCTCCGGACCGGCTTCTTATCTGCGCTATTCGTCCTTGGCCTCCGTAAAAATGGACGCACCTATTCGAGACCCCCCGAAACGACCTTTTATCGAGTGGCATATTCGGCCACCCTCATATCAAGACGCCTTCGCGCCTTCGTCCTCGTAGCAGCCGTCGTCATTTTCATTGCCATTTTACATAGAAAGTGGTGAGGTCTAAGACGTGCAGGAAACGACATTGCGCGAAAAAAGAAATTCCTCATGGATTTTAGTGCTGTCGTTCAGCAACTCGGCGATCGATACACGGCATAGATTTAGCTACCTTGCCCTTTCAATGACCCTCGCTCTTATCAAAGCTTACAATATTCATAACCGTATTATCATTTCTTTTAACAAAGAATGTAAAGTCAAAGTCGTATTTGAAATAATAGAAAATTTATTATACAAATAATTTTAAATTGTAAATAATATTTAATAATATTAAATCGTAACACTATTAACACATTGTATGCGGGACACGTACTTGTACGTTTTTTCTATATTATCAATAGACTGCGGGTCACGTACTAGTACGTTTTTTCGTATAATTTTAAAAATTCACAGTATATTAGTAATTAGAGCGATTTTTTGAAATCTTTTTCCGACGTAGTCAAATTGTCAAAAATAATCCGCACCACGTAGGATGTAAGCTCGCAAGATAGTCCGCATACAATGTGTTAAATTGTAAAATTTATTATTCCACTTGGATTTTTGCGAATAGAGAGAACTGCGTATGATATATTTTATGTATATATGAATGAAATAAAAGTTGAATATTTTATTACAGTATTTTATTTAATACAACAACGTATTTGATAGTAGAATTAAGAATTTTATATCAAACTGAAAAAAAAAAGAAATATTTTTAATTTTGACACAGTGTAATATATTAAAATTTAATAAATTTATTTATTTAAAATAAACACGGTTTATGTATGTTTGCTTTGTATATTATTCTGTGATATGAGCGAGATGTAATTTTTACACTATACACACAAAAGTGTAAGAGTAGTTTACATTTTGAAGTAGGAACGTAGCACACACTCTCTGTATGTTAGTTACAAAAAGATATAATTAACTTTTCAAATACCTGTGTGTACAATGTTTCGTAATGTTACATACACGAAAGTACAAATTCGAAGCGTGTAAAAAAAAAAAAAAATAAGGGCGAGTGGAGGAAAACTCATTTCACGTGTTCCACTTCTCTGAACTCGATAAATTTCCAGCGGCGGATGCTAATCAATGCGAAAAAAAAAAAAAAAAAAAAAAAAAAAAAAGAAGGAATGATAATAATAACGAGGGAAGGAGGAGTATAATCATAACAATTCGCGATTTGCGATTCTGTCCGACTCGTCGTCAGTCGGCGGGAACGCCGAATGACGAAGAAATAAATGCACAAAAATCACGTCTTCCACCTCCCGATTGGAAGGTCTGAAGTTACAATTACGACGCTTCTTAACGGAATAGAGAGAGAGTTGCAGCGAGGAAGCGGATAATTTCTCGGGAAATAAGAAAGAAGATGGGTAAAAGCTTCGTTGAGAAAATCATCTGCGCGAAAAGTTAGTTATTATATACCTACTGTAATAATAGCTGAATTAATTGAATGGGGATTATCCAAGCTCAACGTTTAACCCTTGAAGCAGAGAGTTATTAAGATACGATTTCGCTCTAAGACAATCTTTAGGATCGAGTTTCGCCCGGCACCGAGATAAATCGTAGTTAATCTGTATCGCCGGGATTTTAGTTAAATCGTGTGCTGCAAACGGCGAATACGAAATATGTAAATAGCGCTTTGTTATTTGATTACATGCGCTAGAAAAAGTACTGTTAATTTTAATTTATTCGAAAATTTACGCACACATGGAAGAAATATTTTTAAAATAACAAAATTTAGAAATTTAGAAATTGATTTAATGAGTTTTATACAGTTTTTGTGAGTTAAACAAATTTGATTTGCATTTATTACATTTTCAATACATTTCGAAATAGCAATCGCTATCTATCGCTGTATTTAACATCAACTCAATTAAACATTGAACGGATAACAGAGAATGGATAAGAATAGAGAAACGATAATTGTTGTAAGCAATAGAATTAGAAAAAATCTTTAAATATCTTTCGAGTAATAGTTTTGAATCGAGCTACATCATTTTAATGTACGTAATAATAATTAAATATAATTTATGTTAAAACGATATTTTTTCAAATATATGAAACAGAAAATTATTTATGAATGAAGTTAATAAGAGATTTATGAGACAAATACTAGTTAAAATAGAAGTATATAAAGTGGTCAACAAAATAAATTTATTTGAACTATGAATTCTAAATCATTTGCAGTTACATACATTTCAATTTATAGCATGCAGCGCGCAGGGGAAAAGGATGAGCACATATAATACCGATGCAAAATTTTTACATTATTATACATTAAAGTCGCGTGTTGAACAATTCATTTATTTTTTGCACTTGTCCAAAAATGACTGATCGCGATAATTATCCACAAGGCGCTTGTCGCTGAATTAACTTTCTCTAATAATCCCCAAACTCAGCCCGGCGATTTTGAATTGAGCGGCGAACCATCTTCGAACTCCGCCAGCAAATCCTTTCTTCAGTTTTTACCGCCATAACTCATTAGTCGTTCATCGTCGTCGTCGTCGTCGTCGTCGTTGTCTCCGCTCCGCAGCTCATTTGTACGACCGACGAGATGAGAGGCAGATTGGCCGACCGATGACGGACGATGAGCTGGAGTGGGAATTTTTGGAAAATTGAAATATTTCACATACGGGCGAGAGCCCGGCACGTCGACCAGGCTTCGGACTAGCGTCGGGATATTTGGCACGCGTATATATGCACTCCCCCAGTCCTCGGCGACACAATAGATTTACGTATTCGGGTAAAAGAGGGTAGAACAGTGGTACTACGATAGCCGCGGGGAATCAGCAATCTTGGCAGCGTACCAACTGTCGCAAATAGGTATGCACCACTGTGCTAACAGTAGGGCGGGACAGTGCGATTCTTCTTCCCTTGTCTACTTTTTTTTTCTTTTTTTTTTTTTTTATCCGCGATCCACCATTTTCAGGCGCACACAGACACGCGCGCGTCGAGTGCATATACGCGCGCGTATCTATATTTTAATGAACATTCCTTTCCTGAGACGCGCACACATATATATGCCCACACAATTCGTCACGACCCGGCCATTACGTGTATCCCGTCTGGCATCGATCCCGTCTGAAATTCGTTGTGGGAAATGAAATAAATCGATTCCAACTGCAAAATGAAACGCGCATCATGCGGGGAGGAAGAAGAAGGAGAATTATGTGTGATAAGTTGTACGTCAAAAGCGATATATTGTACTTCCGATAATTTTCGAGCTCTTTCGACTATATATTATTTACGGATTTTCTTGAATTAAAACCGCGCTTGTGTGCCGCAAAATTTTAAAATAGATCGAATCGATTCACGTATTTAAGCTATCGCAAAAGAGAATTAGCGAACAAGATTGCATAAATTGTGATAACGTTTCAGTACATTTTTATCATCTCCAGTAAAATATTAATATTAAATTAATCATTTTTATTTAATTATTATTTCAAGTTACTGTCAACATTTTTGTTTTTAGCTTTTATCCTTTTATTTTAAATACGAAATGCGTCATGTCGCCAGAAAGCAGAAGCTAATATTTGAAGCTCGACTCATTTGCTCGTGATCTAGGACAATAATGATCGAGACCGTTCGCACAGAATAGCGTTTGTCGTGGAATTAGAGATTTACAAATAATTCAATAAAGCAGCGGTTTATTATCAGCAGTCTATATATATATATGCATATATATATATACATATATATATATAAAAGCAGTCTATATACATATCTACGTACACGAAGAGAGATTTTCGCTTCTTACACGCCCGAAGAAGCAGATCTCTCACGCCATCGATAAAAAGTTAACACACTACGCTTTCCGGCAAGTGAGTACACGAAAACCCTCTTATACGCCGACCCCGGTCCGACCCGTATCCACACTCACACGCGTACGGGAGAGGGATGTTGCTCACAAAGAAAACGATGACGTGTGCCGCGAGTGTATTATTAACTTGAAAACCGGTAGAGACGTAATATTTCGCCCATTACACGGCCGCAAAAGAGATCGCGGCAACGTAAACCTTATCGTCGCGCTACAAAGCACACTACGCTCTTCTCTCGCGTAGCCGCGGTCCCTTGCAACCTACCGCCCGTACGTACAGAGAAGATTCTGAAAGAAACTTTCGAAACATTTATTACCGGATTCGCGTTTCGCGAACTCGATTCCCGACTCTTTCTCGCGTTTCGCCGAGAGGCTGGTTCCTTTCTCTCTTACTTATGTATATGTATTTGTTCATGTTGAATACGCGAGAAAAGAGAAAGAAAGAAAGCGTGGAGAGCGCAATGCGAGTCTATCTCGTTTCGACGTATGTTTTACACTATAACGCTGTTCGTCAGACACACACGTCGGATAATAGATCCCGCCGGCACGTAAACTCATTTAGAGGGACAGCGCGGAACTTAATGTCGCATGCGAAGCGCCGAACGCGCGTGAGAGTTAGTCGATTTTGAGAACACACTGATTACCGGCCACAAAGTTCACGCGCTCGCTCCGGCCAATCTCGCCGTGTCACTGTCACGCGAGCTACTAAATTATTTCACATCCGAGACTTCGTCGCACAACATCCTCCGGACGTTTATTTCTCGTTAGATAGAAATCGACGGCGTCGATCGATGAATTCCCTGGGAAGGAGATCGGAGCACACCTCCGATCGGTGGCTCGAGGAAGAGAACGAGGAGGAGTGATCGCGTTGTGCAAAGTGATCCGCGTTGCCGGCTAATATATATCGAATATCGAAGGAATACAGCACGGACGCAGATTGCCGGTTAATCGAGCCAGACGCCCCAAATGATTTATTAGTGGATAAAATTGTCGTTAGTGTGAGCGCGAGTATACGTACACGGAGGAAGGACCGCACGTGACGGTTACTTCACGCAGATGTGTGCGACATTTCAGTTTGATGAAACCTAATTGCTCGCCTGTACGAAACGACTCGAACATTCCGCAGTCTAGAATTTCCCAACCAACTTTTTCCCGCTTCGCGGTACGTGATGCTTTTTGCGCCCCGGTTAAACGATAATTTATCGATCGGCGCTAAATCCCGAAGTGGCGGCATACTCTTTCGCTCGTAGGTGCAAAGTCGATGGCACGTGACTTTTCGACTTTATTTGTTCGGGATTTGATTTAACAACTCGTGATGTCACAATCATTCCAAGTTTTTCCCCCGCGGATATATCAAATAACACATCTGTGTGGAAAGAGTGTGGGCAACCAGAAATAGAAGTTTTCTCGACTTCAACATAATGCCGAAATATAATGTTTGTTGTTAACTCAATCAAACACAGAGATAGAGAAGAGAGATTTTTGTATTTTTGGTTTCTTTTTTACAAAATAATTCACAAGAAAATAGTAGTTCAATCGTCGTTGCAAGAAAAGTAAAGTGCGATAGAAACTATGTCGTATAAATGTTTCAACGGTGATGAGCATCGCCGCATCTGGTGTAACTTCGTGAGGGACCGCATTAAATCGCCATGAACGACAATATCCGTGGCATTATAATCATCGGCCACGCCTTTACAACTGTTCGCAGCCGCTCTTAACAACACGTGCAAACCGCCGCAACCAGTTTCCATTCGAGCGTGGAAACTCCGTGGAGAGATGCACCTGCGATTAACCCAACCCATCCCTGGGCGCGCGCTACGCTCGTCGTCGGCGAGAGTAACTGCAGTCGTACGAGCACGGAGCGCGCACGTTGCGGCGGTTTTCGTGTGCGAGAAAAGGGGACGGGTGCGAGGGAAGGGAGGGTGAGGAAACCGGCGAAAATTCCACGCTCGAAATCCGTCGTACATACGTAGCACGTAACGCTTCTGCGGGAAAGTTACACCGAGACGCGCGCGCGCGCGCGCATTTCCCGTTCATCCCTCTCGCAAGCCTGGGTTTTCCGCCCTTTCCACACCGAGTCCAACCAGCCGAGCGGAATTGCCAAGAAGTTCGCGGCGGTCTGGAAGTGCCACAATCGCAAGACGGAGATAAAAAGAGAGAGGAGAGGAGAGATCTCTCTGCTGTGCGCGCGAGGAGAGAAAGACTCGGGAGGAGGAAACGATATCGCCCGCGATACCGAAGGACCGGCGGTTAGTGATGCGTTTCTCCTCTATCGAGGGGCTGGTGCGCGCTCGTTCAAGTTCGAATGCGGTCGGCGATCTTCCGCATGACGGACGGCCGGCTCGATGGAAAGGAAATAACGCGCGGGAAACGCGCGCGCATGCTAGAGATAATAATTTCGAATACGATTCCTCGCCGCGACAAATGCGTTACTATTATATAATCCGATAATCTGACTGCGGCAGCGACGCGCGCTGCGATAACGCGAGCGAGCGCGAAACGCTTCGCCGAATTGAATTAATAACTGCGCAGTCACAATTGTAAAGGAATTACGTACTCATTGTATCGCAAAAGTTAAATTGCATCTATTCACGACGTATTTCTACACACACGATCCTCTTGTTGAGTGAAAATTCAGCGGAAATTTTGATTGATGTTCAGATGATTTCACCGCGAAAGGAACGCGGTAATATATGTATGTAAGACGTGGACGAAAGATATATTCTGTGGCGCGAAATAGCGGTAGAGCTATTGCGCGCCGTTCGGACACTATGTAAAGGGCCGCAGACACCCATCCCCCTTCTTCCACTACAATCGAACAGGACTATCCGGAGCTAGTAGCTCTCCACGGTGGCAACTCCACGCCGACAATTTACCGCGACGTCGCGCACGACAAATTAATTCCCGCGATGCTAACCACCTAACACCTTGTAAACTTCGAAATGATTAACTACCTTAACTACGCGCACAATAGGTAGGGTAGATAAGGCCGATCCCCCATGACCCACCCTCTCAGTCGCCCGCCGTTACGATATGCGTCGCGGCGACTGAGTTAAGCCTAAGCGAGGTGGAACAATTATATAGACACGACCGAAGAAGGAGCTTATTTGCTGCTTCAGTAACGACCGATTGAGGAAATTCTTCGCGAGAAAAGGAAGCAAAGTGAAAAATTGTTTGGAGTTTCTCCTTTTCATTTCATCGGGTCTCGATCATCCGAGTTACATTATCGAAAAAATACGAGTACTTTATCAAGCTCGCGCTCCCATTCGCAAATTGGCATTAGTTTTGCGTCGTTTACACAAATCTGCTTTATATTACGATTGTTGCACTCTTCTATAGCTGTAAAACTTTTGGAGATATTGGTGTCGTGAAATATATTGTGCCAGAAACGAAGCAGTTGGACGTGCAATTATTTTACACACTTTGAAACACACATTTCCTTTTCCTTTATATCTTGGAGAAACTGTAATCTTGAAGGTTTTACACGCGATATTAATTTGCAAGCTTAAGTGTGCTGTCATAAATTTAAATGTAATATTGATCTTTCCATAGGGAACTTAGAGACGGCTCAATAAATCACGTCGTTACGTTGAAATTATTAGCGCCGTAAAATTTAATAAGAATTAAGGAACATTTGCAGAATTTTGTGCGCGCAAAATCGATGATAATTTAAACACACTTAATGTCAAATTTACATTAAATGCGCTAATTATGTAATTATCACAAATCAATGTGGATTAATTGTTGTACTCAAATTAACGAAGTGTCTACCATGATAACGAAAGAAACAAATATTAGCATATTTTGTCTGTACAGTTGATTTACAGAGCAATTGTGAAACAAGGTTGACGATGGAACGATGTTTTATGAAACTGTGAAGTAATATTTTATATTTATTAGATGAACGTTTATAATATTATTATTAAAAAACTTATTATTATTAAATTATTATTATTAAAAAACTCGATGTTTTATTGTTAGTTAATTTGGGAATTATCTGTATTTGCATTCTATTGCATCTTCTCTTCATAATGGCGGCATTTGAATATTCAAACGGGAATAAATCAAAATCAACTAAAATAAACAACAGAGAAATTTTGCTGCTGAAATGTTTTGACGTTACAAAGCGTAGCTAAAAACTGACAAACATCAATTCCCTTTCTAGTTTGTTATCGACAGTTTTGATATGCTGCTATTCTGATTTCTTTATCAATAAATTCATCGTCTTCTTAGTATTATTCTTGGTATAACTCCGAAAAGTGATGCGCGAGCTTGCTGTATGATAATCACATTAGCAATTGTCACGCGCAAACAGCTGTTACTGCGGCGAAAAATTTCAGTTTATAGAAATTCCTCGCGGTATAGTTTTTGTTTGCTCGCGGGAACAAGAATTGGTGGTTTCTTCAAAACTTTGAAATCGAACTACGGATTCTCGCGAAACGTCAACACTCGTCAGTTTTCCGTTACGAGTTTATATTTCGTTTATCTTTTATTTATCTAAAATATTGTATATTTATATATATTCATAGGAATACGATATTCTCTGCTAAACAACAAATATTCTTGATAGAGATAGATAGACAGAGAGAGAAAGAGAGAGAGAGAGAAGAAAGATAAATAATAAGTATTGAAGATCGGAGGTTGTTGGAATAAACACGGTAATTACTATCTTGTTGAGAATGTCAATATTACCGAAGCACCCGAAGAACGCACGGCAGCAGAAGCTTTAAAGCCTGCAAATAATAATCAAGTCGGGATATAAAACAGCAGATATCGCGCGCTCTCGCACAACATTATCGCTCGCGCACAAGTTTTGTACGTGCCGCGTAAGAGGGGATTTATTTTCGGCCGTTGCGCAACAAACATTTCATCGGAGTAGTGACAAGGACTGAAGTTATATATCGATCCGTAATAAATCTCTGCCGTTATACCGGTACGCCGGCCGGAGCTTTTATCCGTATAATGCCATACAATGGCCGACCGAACCGACCGGTTACAAAATAATACGACCCTCTGCAGATTTCCTGGAAAATGCTCGCCGGCTCCCTCGTCATAGAACCAGTTTGTTCTCATTCAACAAATCGCTTTAATCTCGCACGAATCGCACGGTCGAAAGCTTTCAGAAACGAGTCGATCCGAGTAAAAACGCACATGCGACGTTTCTGCAATAATACGAGAAATAGATACGAGATTACAATTGCTCAAATATGTATGCGTGCATGTAAACGAAATATTATATTCGAGTTTGTAAATTATATTTATTCACGGTTTTACAGCAACACACAGATATACATTTTATTAATAAAATGATATATTCAAAGTATACGGATACAAGACAATATGATAACAAGATGTTCATTTTGAAGACAAAGCAATTGTAAATCAGAGATAACATTTTGGAATAACATTATTATCGTTCGCAACTATCGTAGACTATGTAACGTGGAATGCGCACAAAGCTCACACTCGTACATATCCTTCAAAGCGTATTGAAAGTAGAATTTCGCTGTGACGGAAATTAAAACCAGAGTAACGGGAACGTATCCAAGACCGGAAGAACGATAAAGAGAGCGAGATCGAAGATAAAGAGAGAACGGCGATCTGTGTTCCGGGGGGACGCAAGAACACTGACATTATGAGGAGTCTCGGAATCTTCCGATCCTTTTGGCGTTTTACTCGGCAAAGTGTACGCATCCGAGATTTCACGGCGATTGTACGCCGTAACGAAGTTCTACCGCGAGACGCGCGTTGGAAGGGAAAACGTCAAGCCGTCTCCTCTCTCTCTCGGTTTGGAACGCGATCATAAAAAGCCGAATGAAAATCCATTACTTCGACATTCCTCTTCGGTGCCCCGGCGATATCCGAAGGATTAATCGGTCCGTTTCATTATTTCTACCGGTAATAACGAGCAGCGAACGGCATTCTCATCAGATTTCCTCTTTTTTTCCGTGGAACACAATCAAGCAGCCCCTTACTTACTGGCGTTTGTTAGCGACGATGTTTCCAATTTTTTTTTTTTTTTTTTTTTTGTACTGTAAAACTCATTGTATGTACCGTAAGACGCGAAAGATTGGAAGGACTAAATTCGTAATACAACGAAAGAAGCTTTAGAGTTATCCACTTTAATTAAGGGAGTGAGTAACATCGAGAGAGAGACACGTTGTTATCCATTAACTCTGCGTACTCCATGTGCTCTTCTTTTAATTTTGTATCTACAAAATCTATCTATTTCATATGAATAATACTACACGGATTATTCTGTTTCGCTCTATATATATATATATATATATATATATATATATATATACACATACATATATACGCATGGTGCATCTCGAAACTTACCGGTGGTGATAGAAAGAGAGGACGGAAAAACTTGGAGAACTCGAAAGATGCCCATTCTGAATTTTTGAATGCATTGCTTCTTGACAAAACCCTCCGAGGCACTTTCGCGGGGACGTAGGTCAAGAGATATATTTTCTCTCTCTCTCTCTCTCTCTCTCTCTCTCTCTCTCTTTCTCTTTCTCAACAGGCGGAATATATTGCTCGAATATAACGCGAATATCGATACCGAATGCGTTTTATGTTCTCAGAGAGATCGAGCGAAGCAACGAAATCACATTCTGTCGTGTACATAAATAACCGCCGCATGCACATTATTTCGTACCAGTTGCGCAATGCAGCCGAACTTATGATCGTGAATTACGAAATATCTCCAGCAGTTAAAATGGCCGTCGAGACACTGAATTACCGGAAAAAGAGACGGTTCAATAAGAAAGTCGGGCTTTTCGCACCATGTACACACACATCGCAGTTTCTCTAACTTTGTGTGAGTCTGTTATCAGATTAAAAAAATTCACTAAATTATTATCATAGTTCGAAAACCGATTTGAAATGAATTAATCAGTTCGTAATTGATCTTGATGCAATATGAGAGTCTAATATTGGGCCATTAAGCGAAACTTGACAAATATATATATATATATATATATAAGTTTCATACTTAATGAGTCAATGTATTGGAAATCTTATTAGCAAACATCTCCATTTTTCTTTTCCTCTCGAGCATTCTTGTAACCGTTTCCTTTTTAAGATACCATAAGCTTAACACTGACGTTAATGCGTTTCCTGTTTAACGTTTTCCCATTACAACCTTAATGAACGCTCAGCCCCTAGTTGACTCTTTTGCTCCGTTTATCCCTTCTATTCACAACTCGCTTCGGTCTTTTCCAACTTCGTCGGATACTTCTTTTTTTGTCCCGTTTTGTTATTTCTCATTAGCATTGTATTTTTCTATTATCGTATCTACAAAAAAAAAAAAAAAAAAAAAAACAGCGCGACGAATATTATTGCGAAAGAATGCACAAAGCAATTGGTGGCTAATCTCAGAAAGTATGTCGCGTACAAATCACACGAACTTCAGGGGCGACCGCCATATCGGCAAATAAGCCGGTTGTATGCGCGGTTTCCTCGTTTAATTAACAGCGAGAATATTTGATTCTGACCCTTTGTTTACAATACGTACACTATATTTGCTGTCGTACCAATGAGACTAATAATCAATCTGCGATATAACGATGCAGCGTATGTATCTCGAGTGGAAGAGCGCTTATAATATATTTTTAACGTGAAATTCTCCAACTCGTGTATTGTGCGCAGTTTTCTATGATGTGTGTATGTGTGTGTTGTAAAAATGTTATCACGAGATTCCATGCAGCTACGGTCTTACAATTGTTATAAGCAAGTAGTCTGAAGTGAAAACTAACGTAAAACTTTTACGATATTAAATCATGAACGCGATGTTTCTATCTAGCACTTTTATAATGGACTTATACAAAAAACTCCATCGAAGTATAATAAACGGACCATGAAATAGAATGCATATCTAATTATAGTATCGCGAGTGCGTAGTACATCGATGTTGAATACGTACGCGCATTATATGCCACGCCACGCGAAATGTCAAACTAATTGTGCAAAATATGAAATTAATGACATAAATCACACGACGTATGACCGTATGATATATTTAACATTGATAGTAATATAAATCATGCAGTAATTTGCTACTGAATGTTCGATATATAATTTATGATCATTGCAAAAGGAAATTCAGTTCCGAAAATATTTCGCAAAAATTTATTAATAATAACTGCCCGATGGCTAGAATGCAAAATTTTTGTTTGGCTCTCATATAAAACCAACCGAAATGTTGCATATTTTTTTTACGCAAATATTTCGTACACGTTAACCCAAAAATTTAGATATCACGTGAAACATTCTGATATCTAGTGTATATCTGTAGTGCAATATTACTTGGTAACATTAAATTAATGTAATTCTCTCTCTCTCTCTCTCTCTCTCTCTCTTTGTTAAAATAGTTTATTACATTTGCATTAATCATTCGTGGAAGTTCAACCGCATTATTTGTTATTGATACGCATATAGTGGATTGGTGAGTCAAAAAACACCATTTTGGCAGCCATGCATTTGGGATCGCGACCAACCGCGTCGATGTGGCCCGGAAGCCGGCAACAAAATGTCACTTACGCCGAAGTTTCGCGCTGTGACCACGGAAGATTCCACCGCAATTCTCAAGAGTGCCGGGATGTCGGGCAACTTGTAGGATTCCGCGTCGTGGATTCAGACATTCGCAGAAGTCTCGACTCAACACTCAGCACTTCGCCGCGAATTGCCATAATAAATTCATACGCAATTCTTATGCGGCGCAACAAGGGAGTGTAGATCGACGTGACTTTTTTACGCGCATGTAAAAATTACAGCAAAAGTTTGATTTCAGCGAATGTTCCGCGTGATAATTTTTCACCGTGAGAAAAATTACAGACATCCATTTTTTATTTGTCGCAGAGTTTATTTTGCAATATTTATACTCATATTTATTTTTTTTTATTAACATATCACCTTATTTTTAGACGATTTTAGATAATTCGGAAAAGATTGTGCAACACAGATAGAAAAGGAAGATATAAAAAAAGCAACATATATCTTAGCATTATACATTTTGTAAAACTTTAGAGAAAATAATTTTATATATATATATATATATATACACACACACACACACACACACTTCGATGTTCGGTATTGTATTACGGTATTGTATTACATTAAGAAAAGTCGAAAATTCTCATTAACGTCACCGCCATCTTTACTAACCTCCCCTTCTGGGATTCTTTAAATCGTCTACCGCGCGGATCTCAACGTGAATTAATCACTCTTTTCTTCGCTTCACAACACATTTATCACATTTTGCGAGGGGACAGATTCTTTCTCTCGAATGTTTTTAACCTTCCCTCAAAACCGACTTGCAGATTTTGTCTTTTCTCTTTCTTAGAAGAAAATTGACTAAACCATAGAAGAAAACATTTTTTAATCTATTTACTTCAATGTTTTTTTAATCGAGTCAGTAGTCTGTCTAAAGTTTTAAATTTTTAAGCAAAAGTAAATACAGTTTCACATGTAATAATTTTTGCACACATTACTTATTTGAGCTTTTCTGAAGAGTAGCGCATGTGGAGCAATTTTCTCTTGGTAAATATTTTTCCTACATGCGTTTTTTTTCTTCCTTCAAGATGCACTTATTTCAATTAGATCATAAAATATTAATATGGAGAACGCGCTAGACTTCAGCGAAGAAATCACACATTAGATTGAACAGAAACAAATATGAAAAACAATAGAAATTGTTTAAAAAGGAAGAAGATGTAAGATCTTGAGAATTAAGATCTAAGAGAAATATGTTTCAAGCCCTGTTCAATTTAAAATTTCAGTAGATATTTCAGACATTTATATTATATTTCACATGTGTATACGTGTGTACGTATATGTGTGTGTGTCACACTATAATAGAATTTCAATATATTATCTCATTTAATGTTAGTCGAGTAAATATAATAAATTAATAGTTAATGTGTGTTAATTGTACTAAATCAATTATAATTAATATCTCATTAATAAAATCATTCATAACCAGCAACGTGATGAAACAAAATAAGTGATGTGAGATCAACATGTCGTTTTTACTGCTCCATTTGAAACATACTTCTTCTATTTTTCAAATTTATACAAAAATAAAGAATAAATAAAAGAATAATAAATAAAATAATATAATAAATAATTTTGTTAACGTTAAAACTTCAAGATACAATGAATTTATTGTGTCTCGTCTTGCATCAAGATGAATGAACTTGATTAACCCATTTTCTTCTCCGGTTGAATTTATTAATTTTTATTTTAATCCCGGAGAAGAGATCAGTTTTTCTTTCTCTGTAATTTTCCGCGTTACTCGAGGATGTACTTCTCTTCGTCTCTACTGTAGAGAGTGATCTCATTGCACGGCAAACAGAAGCGTGAACGACAAGCGCGCAGTTACCATATGTCAGGAGGTTTTCGAGTGGACGGTGTACCTTCCCTTTGGGAACGGCGATACAATCTGAGCTCTGCTGACAGTTTTCCTTGCTCCCCCGACCTCTCTCCGCGAAAATCTCCCCTCACCCTATGTGCAACTCTGTACGGCCTCGTCTCTGCCGCGCCATTTCCACCCGTCGCTCGGTGTCCTTTTTCTTCGCGCGATCCTCGCGCCAACTCGGTCTCTTTTCCTCTTTCTCTTCTTCGGCGAACCCCGGCTTTTTTCTTTTCTTCGGTTCCACGACGGTACCTCTTGCCGCACGGGAATCCCCTCTGACACGCAGAATGGATGACTTGAGAATTTCATCTCGTAGCCTTTCGCTCGTGCGTTCTCGCTATCGCCGTCGCTCTCCTTCGCGCGTTCTTTTCTCCATCCTGTCTTTTTCTCTCCCACAGTTTTCGCTCGTCTTCTTCTTTTTTCCCTATCCGCTCGTTTTCCACGATCCAACGCGCCCACATCGCCTTCTTCTTCTTCTTCTTCTTATCACGCGGCTTGGCGTCGTTGTCTTTTGTATCAAGATGCCACGTGCTTTGACGAACGAGTCATTCGCGCGCGCGTTCGACGTTCCGGCGAAATAAATAGCTGCCGTCGTAGCGATGCGACGTAGCTCTGAATCGCGTCGCGTGCACACGAAAACTCGTATCGCATCCGCCGAATCGCGCGCGCAACCATTACGCAGAGACGAGGGAGGGAGCGTTCTCTCCTAAATTCCATCTCCGCGACTTCCCTTTTTCGTCGCTTCTTTCTGTCTGTCTTTCTTTCGTCGTGGACGTCGCGCGCGCGACGTCTTATCGTACACCGCGCGATTTTCTCTCGCAAGCTGAAAACGTCGCGCGCTGCGCGCGACGCGTGATAAATATTTATAAATCGACGAAATGTGCATTCGCGCGAGAATGGCGCGCGACACTACTTAGAAATTTACTAGAAGTGCAGAGAAACCCTCCTGGTCGCGATCACTCCGATGTAGTCGGCATTTTCAACATTAAACATCCGGAGATAAGATAAGCTGGAAAAGGTTTTCTCTTTTTCAGTTGCAGTGGAAATAAAATTACAAACAGTTTGATTACTCGAGTAAAAGCGTTCGGTTGTTGCTAGCTGACAAATTCATTCTTTGTAATTATATTTTTTCTTATTCATATTCAATCAAGCTGCAGCTGTACATATATATATATAGACGCATAGATAACGCGACACGTATATTTATGCACATCGAGCGGTATATTACGTATGAATTTATGAGCATAAAATTGTTGTAAATCAATTCGTGAGCGGTCTCACACATTTTCCGCGATGGAAAAGGCGGTCGAAACGCCACGTGCCAAATATGCGAAAACGTTCGGGCATGCCATTCCGGATTTTGTAAAACGTCCCCGGGTATTTCGTTGAATGCGAAGATACGTCGACAGTAGCCGGTCGTTCTACGATGGAAAGTCTGCGTGCGCTCCGAATAAATATGTATGCCCTCGTAATGCAATATAAGAAGGGAGGAGAGGAGAAGAACTGGGGGAAGCGGGAGAAGAGCTTTTTCATTTCTTCGGCTTGTTTAAAGGGAGTGGCAAGGTTGTTGTTGTTTGCGATACATTGCGAGAGTGACATTCGTCGGCGCAGTCTAACGGTGACATAATTGAGAGCAAGAAGGTAACGTCGCGCGCCGACGAACGCCGAGATTGAAACGTTATCGATTGAACGTTATTGAACGGGAATTGATAAAGCGCGCGATGAAACGGAAATGAGGCTTTGAATTATTACAAGGCTTTATTATACACATGTGTCTCCGACCTGTTTCTCCTGATTAATTTAGATTGTCAAATTTCACGCGAGACCGCTGTTACGTATTTCGCGTGACACAATCATCTGAGAAACGTCTCGACCGATTAATTTGAGCAATTTCATCGAAATTAATTTTGATCGCACCAATAAGTTAATTAACATATTACGTATGTCACGTATCATGTTCTTGCAGTCACAAGTGTATTAACAAACAAATAGCTACTTTTATATTTTATTTTTGTCAACCGCGTTAGAGGTGTAAGCAAATTTTTGACGAGAAATAGGTATCCGATTACGTGCGACCAATTAAACTTGACTTAATATTAATATTTGCTTGAGAAATGTGCGCTATACACACTTTGTTTCAGCAAATCCCGCTTCTCGAATTATGTCACGAATTTGGAATTGTTGTTGTATACCCATTTCTTGAAGCGCGGTAATTGACGATTAAACAATACACGAGAATATCTGTGAGCGGGAGCTTAGTTGAGCTTTGGTTTAATCTCGTGCAATTGTGCTTATGAGTCGGTTCGTATAACTTGTTAAATAAAGGCGTTTAATGCTGCATTAGACGCACGTGTTTCAGAACAATGTTGCAAATGATAATGTTTGCAATAAAATGTTGACACACTTATAGATTTATTACGTTTATTACATTTTTTTATCTGCGTAAACAAAACGTCTTACGTAAACTGAATCGAACATACGTTTATAATATATATAAATATATGTTTCATTTTTTTCTGGAATCGCGGAACAGAAATACAATATTTTTTGTGAAAATATTTTATTTGCGTTCCAGAGCGGATTGGATAAATTAAGATCGCAATTCCGCGATCTGTTTTCCTTTCTCATCTGCGGTTTTCCAAACACAGACAAGAAGAACGTACGCGCGGGAGGGATAGGAGTAAGTGATAAATCATCCTTTTTCGATTTTTCGATCGCGCGCTGCTCGAAACAGCGATCATCAATATTAGAGCCCGTTGCACGGCTTAATCGCCGCACGAAGTGATTGTTACGGTTTGATGCGCGCACGGTATATATATATATATATATATATAATATATCCGTCGATACTATCCATAGACTAATGTTTAATTCAAAACGCCGGCCTTTACTTTATGAGAGCGAACCCGGCTTAACCTCGCCTTCGCGCGCGAATCCCCGAAAAACTTTTAGCAAAGTTGAATCGCCTTTTTCCCGACGCGGTTATCCACGAGGTATTAACACGGATCGTAAAGCCGAACGTGCCCGCTGGCGATATAAACGCGATACGTTTTTCGGAGCGGAAAAATGATCCGGGATGGGGGGGGGTGGAAAAAGGAGCTCTGGGAGACGGAAAAAAGAAACGGCGGCTGGCCGGAAACAAAAGATGGGACGCGATCGGCGGAAAAACGAAGAGACTTCACTCCGGCGCATCCGCTCGAAGACTTAATAAACCGATTTAATTAAAGGAGCAGCGCGCGCGCGAGAGAGAGAGAGAGGGAGGAAGCGCGAGAAGCAGCGAGAGACAGACAAGGGGGAGAAATGCGCAATTAATGCCACGGACAGTGGAAGAAGTGAGACAGCAGTGTTCGGGCGAGTCCTTCCGTAAATACCCGCAATATTGATTCCCAATTCCTTATTCCAATGTCCATAATCCTGGACTATTACACGCGCAGCCGGCGCGTAATACGTTTGCCAATCTCCATCCACAAATCCCTAGGCAGGCATTGATGACTAGGCTCGCTTCTGTACGCGCGGTACAGTGTAGAGAATTAGGAATTATTATTCTCTCTCATTTAATATCTGCTGCACGCGCTCGTGGGAATTAGCATGATGGAATAGAATGATGGATAGATGCGCGCGCGGGAAAGATGGCGGATCAAGAATTTGCGGTGTACACGTTCTGAAACGTTGCGGTTGTGCCGTAGTAATATGCACGGAAGGAAGAGGAGGGGAGGGGAGGGGGTGAGGGCAGCCGAGTGAAATTGGAAGGCGAATCGATTCGTCCAAGTTGGGCTCACGCGCTCTCGAGAAAAGTTGATTCCTCATCAATTTGTGAAAGGTTAACAAGAAGCGAGAGGGGAAGCTGAAAATGATCGAGTTTGCAATTTGGAATTTAAGCAAATCAATCACGAGAGCAACTTGATCTTGATCCAGAAATGGAAGTTTGAGCGTATCTGTTGTGATTTTCTTTTTTTTGCGCGAAATAATATTTAAGAATACTTGTCTCAGATTAAAAAACTAAAGAATCAATTCCTCGTCACGTTTCTCAGTTCAGCGCGCCGTTATCATCGCGTTGAGACATAAATCTCGCGTTATCGATGCATCAAAGGCCAGACGGCTTTTTGAAACAAGTTAATCGGATTCAAAGTCGTGCCGCAGCAGTGGCGGCTTAATTCAAGCATAATCAACAAGATCTGCAAAACCATTTTTGGCAGGATGCAATTTATTACGGCGCGGCACGACAACTTTTCCACGATGGACGACGGTTTAATGACAACGCCTTTCCAGAAGGTGGTCCTAGACGCGGGGTCATCGATTCCCGATGTTTTCATCGCGTGTGGATCGCGTAAAGGGGATAGTGCGCAACGCGTGTGTGCACGAACGAAACGTTCTTCCGCGACACACGCGGCAACCAATCTCCCCAATGCCAGAGATTAGCGTGTAAAGTGCTCGAAACTCGTATAACATTACTACTGAAGATGAAACGCACGACGGTGCTCCAGCTGCGTTGCGAGCTAGCGGGAATGCGTGCCGAAGCAGCGACGGAGGGTTTGAGAAGGGGATGAACGCGCCCGAGTCTAAACAAACTTTCCGTTACTGTCTGTTACAAGAATGATAATGTGAATAGCGTTCGGCACGTTTTGGATTAGATTTCGAGCACAGGACTGCGAGAGGGAGCCTGCTGCAAGAGAGCGAAAGGGAAGCAGTCTTTGTTGTGAGGATGAGACTCTACGTTTTGGCGCTACGTCTAGGTGCGAAATGTAGCGGGGTCGAGTTTGCAGCCACGCGCAAAAGAGGGATATCGGCGGGAGCGAGACGGCGACGCCGCGGAAGAGAGAGTGAAGAGGACGAAGGTGTACGACGGGAGGGTTGAGAAATAGAGAGAGAGACGACGTCGGGTGCGCGAAAGACAGAGAAAGACGGGCGCGCGACGAGAATGATGGAAGATGGGAAGCGAGCATGAGTTGATATTAGGTATTTAATAGACAGCTCTAGGGAGTTGCTCGGGCGAGCGAGAACTGAACCGTAATGTTAGCACGCGGCAGGAGGGATTTCTCATAAGCTGACCTCGGCGAGCCGAGAATATAGTTGAAAAGGTGTCGGAGAGGACGGAGTGTAGAACGAGGCTGACGGAGACTGAAGGCGATCCTCTCCTCCGCCGAAGGGGGAAAGGTCGTGCCCGGGTTGTGTTGATGGTAGTGACGGCAAGAACGATGGACGAACCGGAGGTGCGAGGTAGAACGGGGAGATGACAGTGCCGCTACTTGGAGCCTGTGGTAGAGAAGACGAGGAAAAGAAAGAGGGATAACTTGAATCTGAGTTTTCTCCCGGTAAACCCACGGATTACCAACCGCTTTAACTTAGCGACGGCCCCCTCGTTTCTCAGGTGTCGAGCCAGGGGTGTCACCATATTGGATACTTTTCGGGGCGGCCGGAGTGGCGCGCGAGCCGCTGTGTTATTAGAAAGAAATTTGATATATCGTCGTGCTCTCGTGCGCGCGCGCGCGCACATCGCCATTGTGGACATTTGCTCGATGAAAGCGCCATGAAAACGCGCGAGGTTTAATGAGATTTAATGCCGAAGACACAATGACACAGTTCTGTGCTGGATAATGATTGCGTATTCCAGACGGAATAAATAATTCATTAATATTGTCTGGACAGGGCGAATACGTGTCATGTAAGATTGACAACGCGCGGCTCGCAAGCTTTTGCGTGTCAGAGGCGCGCGAGGTACGCTATAATAATAATAATTAAAAAAAAAAAAAGACAAATACTGTCACAATAAATAAAAGTTAGTAGTAAATGGTCGAAGCGGCGCATTCCATTTGCGCTGTAAATTTAGCGAGCTTCATGTCGTCGAGAGGGGGCGCGCAAACGATATGGCTCAGACAGCTATCGAATAAGCACGCCGAATATTCTATTGTGATGCGATATCGCAGAGAATTTATTGAATTTTAAGCATAACAGCGGAAAGTACGCGGCTTTAATTTACAATATATTCAATTGCGGATTAATTTAATTGTAATTTCACACTGCGCGCATTTTTTTCTTTTTTTTTTTTTTTTATTGGAAATTCTTTAATAGACTATACAGGCAAATTATATCTAATTCCTTTCGCTATGTGACAGAGATGCGCTTTTTCGTTACATGTAGATTATTTCGAATCGAAATCGGTGATTTGAGACAATTAATGCAATAATGTTAAATTACACGCTCACGTTCTAAACGCGCGTGCCGCGCGTAATTCAACGATAAACAACGCACAAAAATTTTTCTCTGCTAAGTTGCGCGCTCTGCATTAATGAAAATTCATTCTTTCCGAGAAACTTGCAGCGGCACGGGACCCTCCTCATTTTCCTCTCGCACTTGAAATTTTTCTCGAAGGGACTCTCTCTCTTTTTCTCTGCGCGCAGATCGTTCCAAGACAACTTCTCTCTTTTTCCCGCTCTGTCACGCACCCACCGTCTTCTTCGCGATTCGCCTCGCGCGCTGACAATATGCCAAATGTATATTCAATTTTGGAAATCCACTCTGCTCACTCCGGTAGAAAAACTTTGTACGTGACGCGGCCGACCGACGCAAATTTGACGATATAACGCGAGTACGCAACTGTCCCTTAAGCTCGTTTCGGGACTATCGAAATATTGCGACGAGAAATGCAATGTCTCGGAAGAGTGTTGCAATTTTATTTCAAACAAATAATTCAGACACGCGCGCGAGTAGTTAAATTCGTAAAGAAGATGAAAAAGATATTTTTGTTCGCGTCTTCTCTCGCGTTTTTTCTACACAAAAAAAATATATATATATATTATTTGCGTATTGTCAGAACTAAATCAGTCGCGAAGTCGAAATTTCGAAAAGTTGATATCGGAGAGGATGCGACCAGAAATAGAATTTTATTCTCGAACATAACGCGCATCACACGACCTCGCACGAAGCATTTACGACATCCCGGTGGATCTCCCGGATGCGTTTCCTGCCGTCATTGTATTCGGCGACACGCGAGAAATGACCGCGTGCCCGTAAGGAGCCGGACATGTCGAGGATGGCTAGGCCACATTCGTATCATCGTTTCACAATTGCACGACCGCGCGATGTTTCGAGTATGTGTTCCCCGGGCATGTGTTCGGAACTCCGGGATCTTCCTTGAGCCGTACGAAAGAGTCTCTCGGACGTATTGTCGCCGCGCTCCCAACAAATCCTATTAAATCCATTTCTGTATTGCTCTGCGGATAGACCGATAAGTTCGACGAAAATACTCCCCCAGTGTGTCCCTATGCGCAGTTAAGCGCCGCACGCTATTAATGGAAACGATTGTCTCGAGTGGAACGAACATTCGAATGGCCGAGGAACGCGAACATTCCGGAACGGAATACGATTAGGGCGAAACTGTATCTACTTTTATCCCGACGAGTGTCTTCGCGGAAAGACCGCGCATGTAAAGCGCTCGCTCACCCTCCTCTCGGAATTATACGATCGCCCCGTATCAGATTTTGCGGAAAATTGGACGCGGCAGTCCCTCGGGAATATTTATGAGACTTCGGGCGCACGCATTGCTACGCGTACAATTCCGCGAAAGACGGGGTGAGGGGGTCGTTAAAAGAAGGATTCCGTTAGAAATAACGCTTTTCTTCGGCGACGTATAGATATATGTATAGGGATAAACGATACAGTTGTTGTTGGCCCCCCATATCAGTGATTGGCCCCATCTTTGGCCACATTATTTTATTTATAACATTAATCGTAAGTGACAAATTATTAGTTGCATCTAGAGTAAAAAAAATACAAGGAATTTAAATATCATCATAGAAAAGGATATAAAAAAAGTTATTTCATAATATGAAATAACTTTCCTGTTCTTTTTAAGATGGGGCCAATCACTGGATAGGTGGCAAACAACTGTACCATTTATCCCTAACAACGCGCGTTGCCGAAGTCAAGTCGACGCGAAAACATGTATCACGCACACGTTTCCCGCGGCGAAACAATGAAATCGATATCGCGAGCAGACGTATATCGCGTGATGCATAAATATACAATTAAATTGTAAGGTTTCGCGTATTATCTGCGTAGAAACAACAACACGTAGCCGATACCGCGCGCTGCAATCGCGGAAATATACACGAGCTTGTTCACGAGTATCTCGCTTAATGACGGATATAAACACGGGAAACAGTCCATATTAATCATTAAGCGCGCACGTTGCGCGCGTTGAGCAAAACGCAACGAGAGCGAACATGAAACGCAAATGGGGAATTGATTTCAAGCATATATATAACCGATTTGCACGCGAGCAATGTATGTAACGCATAAATTTATCGCGAATCTAGTTTTTTATTTTTTTATTTTTTACGCGATCATTAGCGATGCAGCAGGTGGGGTGAAACTTGCGAGCTAACTACCTCAAAGCTCGGACCATTGCCTTTTGTTTCTGATTAAATTATCCTAAATAGGCAAACAATCTTCCTCGGCGGGGTCCGATGCTGCGGGCGCGTCTCCGCGAGGAGACTCGAATTTTCTCTATATCGATCGGCAATGATGTCGGACGCTGCTGCATGAAAGTTCCGATCATTCATAAAACATGAGTCTCCATCAGGCAGTACTCCATAAATTTTCAAGCAGGAACTACTGCGCCTCCATTTTCTTCGGCAGTCTCGAACATTCGACATGGAGAGGGGAGGGGGAGGCTAGAGATCGATAAAAAATAATTATCCCATGCTTGATTTGCCGCGAGGCAAATATAAGCTTTCACGTCAACCGTCGGGGATCATTTGCTCCACGTCAAAAAAGTACGACTGGTTGGAGTGCACGGCAAACGCGCACGGGGGTACCTTATCCGCGGATATATTAGCAAATATGTGAATTCGCGTAATTTGTTCTTTAGAAACGCGCGGATATTGTGTGCATATGTCAATGCGCTCATATCGAAATGAAAATCTTTCGGGAAGTCAATGTGTTGTGCGAAAATTTTTATTTCGTACGTATACAAAAACAAGTCCGGTTATTTACGCGTCATCGAACTTACCGCGCTCTCTTACGCAATTGTTTGCGTCACTTTTATTGGTAAAGTCGGGTATATGTCTGTTATATATATATATATATATGTTATATATATGTCCGGAAAAAAACATGTCTCTCGTACACACGTCCGTGCAATAAAAGTCCGCGAAACACGAGCGACGTCTCCCTATATTTTTATGTCTCATTACATTTTTAGTCGGGGCATTCTTCTTCGCTGAGAGCGACAGAATTTCAGATTAGAGCTATACGTGAAACCGCGTCGTCGTCCCCGGGATGTCTTGAGACGCAGACGAGTAAGCGCATTAGCAAAATCTTACCCCGCGACCGCGGATATGTAGAAAGGATCCCTTTATGTCTACTGCCTGGCGGTGATACCCTCCGGGCAATAATAAAACTTTCCGAGAGCGAGGACCCGTTCGCGGGAGTGGAGCGAGAGGAGGAGAGACACGTTCGAGCAAATACGTAGGGGGAGAAACGGATTCTCTCTTCTCTCGGCGGTAGCGCGGCTGAGCGCCCGGGGGCGCGCGAGGGGTGCGCTTCAGATTCGAGACGCTTGTTTCGCGAATCAGAGGCGGTTCGCCAGGGAAAGGCAAGTTGAAATCGAACGACATTCGTACCGTTTGCCGCGAGCTCGTAATAAATCCAATCTCGCGATAAACCGTAATCGCGATCAAACCGCTTCCCACTTGACGCATTATCGCGATATACTGTCGAGTGAGGGAGGGAGTGACGAGAGATAGGATGCGACGCGTTCTCAAGATATCGCGGCGTTGCATATTTCATGCATTTTTCTGCGCATATCGAATGAATTTAATACCTCTCTCGCGCATGCGAGGAGATATTAAATGAGTGTGATATCATACGACAGGGGTGGAAAGTAATTAAAATCTGATAATATTGCCATATATATAAGATTTTATGAAATCGTAAATATACAGAATTGAAACAAAGTCTTCCGCACTCACACACACGATCAAACTTATCGAATTGATGTGTGCAGCATTTTGCAGAGGTAGTGCGCATAGCCGAGCGGAGCATTAATCACGCCGCGAAATAAGGGATGCGTTTAATAATCCACTTACACCCGAGATATAAATCCTGGAGACGGTGCGAGATATGACGTCGGGGAAAATTCAAGATACGACCTACTCTAGCGTTTACTGTCGTTACTAATATACAGGCGCGGAGGTGGTCTGCGAAAAATAATGGCGAGCGGGAGATAAATAAGCAGCGAAGAAATAAAGCCTGAGGCTGCTGCGCAATCCGGCCGAAAGGTATACCGGCAGAGCGAAGGGTGAGAAGAGAAAGAGAGAGAAAAAAGAGAGAGAGAGAGAGAGAGAGAGACAGAGAGAGAGTAGGACGAAAGGCGCGCACCGGTGTAATAAGGTGCATCGTGCAGGCAGAATAAAAAGATCATCAATTACCACGTGGAGTCCTGGAGCCGCCTATTTTATACGACCTTCGCGAGCTAGGTTGCGGAATATTATTCAGAGCATTAGGCATGCTCTCGACCGCGAAGAATTTCCATAAAACCGCTATCTGCCATCTAAGACGCCCGCGCGCTCCTCTCCTCGTGGTTGGTGTCTCACTTCGTTTCCTCGTCTTTGTCTTCCGCAATTCCCGTCTTGCGACCACGCCACCTGCATTTCTCGCCTTTCTCTCTTCCTTTCTGTCTTTCTCCGTAGAGACCGACGGCGGACGCTCAGGTGAGGCGAGTGGATGCATCTTCGCGTGGCTGGCTCCGTTACGCCCCGTTTACGATCATTTTAAAACGTAAATGTTGCCCCGCCCGCGTCACACGACGCTCCCGTCTACTAGCCCTTCAAAAACGCCCTTCCGTGTTTACCGAGTATGCGCCCACGGAATAATACCCCGATATAACGTCCACGTCTTCGAACGAAAATTCAAACGTGACAGATGTCGGATTTTCGCAACGCTCGCGCGCAAAAACGGTCCGCTCGAATAACGAGTATTTCAGCTACACGAAATGTGCACGTTATATATTTTATCTATCAATGTATATTATATGGCAATATGTGAAATTTAATAATTAGTATTCAGAGATGTCTGGACAGTCGAATTGCGAAAGCGACTTTTACAGTCCAAAATGTCATTATTCTCTCCAGTTGAAAATGTTTTAATTGAAAAATATTGCACATAGAAGCTGTGCAATTACCGTTTTAAATTAATCAGGAAAATTTATTATCCTCTTTCACGAGGCAATTTCTCTGTCCGCAAAAGTAAATACGCAACTACGATTTACAAAAAAAAAAAACCTCATTAGTTAATGAATTGAATTACTTCCTCATCAAAATTCGTTCACAATTTACAGTACTATTGACTTAAATCGAATTACACTCAATAATAATCTTCCAAAGTGATTTATTTATTATGACATTGTTGTGCAGTTCAAGTGATTTTTCTGCGAGAAGACAGTAAATTCCCAGCTCTGACCGCAGAATGAACAACGGAAATCGAATGAGCTTCGCTTACTTGACCGTTTCTATGTAGGTGAATGCCGTTACCTTGGCTTAATGGTGAAAATTACCGCTTTCGATTTATATAGAGAATACGTGCTATTTTCTTCGTTCCGCGGCGTGCTTCATTACGCTTCCCCCTTAAAAGAAAAGCGGTTTAAGAACCCTCTTTACCTAGCCTTTTCGTCCGGCGCGGAAAAAAAACCTGAAAGCAGTCGAGTTTGTGTAAAGTACAAGCGGTTAATTAACACGCCCGTTGCCATTATACCAAAAGCGGATATAAAAGGGATTATAAAAGGTAGATGCCATCCTCGCGCTTTTTAGACGCCATTCATCTGCATCTTTTGCATTCGACAATAAGAACCGCTGAATAGATCTACAACTTAAACACAATAAACAAACTTGGCGACGATGTCATATGAAAAAAAGATCCTTTTTTCTCGAGAAAAAAATTATATTGCGCGACGTAACTGAGCGACATTAATTATCTCACGTCTTATTAATTAAATTAAAAAGTTACAGCGTTATAACTTCTTTATTTACTATTTTATATATTTTATATATAATATATATTTTTTTAACAAAACTGTATATCATATTTTTTTCGTGTGTAAAAGTTTTTGACAAAACCGTTTTGTACATTGACAAGCTGTTATTTGCGAGCAAAAAGTGCGATATCGGATAGAATAATTTACTTTTACACGGTCCATATCCCGTTCTTTCGCCAGACCGTAACGACTCTCCTCCTCGCAGCTATATTTTTAATGATTTCGTATCTAAACTCATTAAGCCTGTGAAAAACATGCAACGGTGATTTTCGATTTTAATCACCTTTCTGCCGCTTCCGCGGCAAATGTGAAAAATAATTTAAATATTTCCAACCAACTCGTATATACATACGTGATATGACTATTTTAATTATTCCGTGAGTCGAGTAAGTAAATGTCACTGAAATATCTTTTTTGCAATAATTATTATATTTGAAAGATATTAAGATTTTTTAATATACTGGAAAGATTATTATATTTATTATATTTGAAAGATATTAAAATTTTTTACTATATTTGAATCAGAGATTCGTTATAAATAAAATGTATAAATATGAATGTAATGTTAAATATAGAGAGATATATTTTTGTATTGATGTAATTTAAAGAAATTATACCAATACGTACGACCTGCATTATTTTTTTATATTACTTTCAATGTATTTTTGTTAAATGCAAAACATTTTAGCATATATATATATATATCTGTCTACGTCAAAAACAAGAAGTGCAAGTTATGTAGATGTAAATTCTGAATCGGAAGCGCAACCGATTCGCATTTGGCAACATGGTCAGCCAAAAGGGAAGAAGAACAGGGTTGGACAATTTATCCCTCGAGCGCCCGCGAGAGGAACAGTTACGATCTGGCATACAAAGATATTTGAAGCTTTCGAATACGAGAAGGGTCGTGTTTTCGCTAACTATGCAAAAAGGGTGCTCTGTGTGAAACGGCATGTACGTCGCGCGAAGTTAAGCCGCGCACAAACGTTGTAGCCTTTATAGCGCTAGTATTTGCTTCGCTGTGACGTTGGCAATTGATTATCTTGAGGAAGGTTATGGATAGAGAGGAAAAGGGAAAGAGAAAGAGAAAGAGAGAGAGAGAAAAAAAGTTACACGAGAATTCGATAAAACGGAAACTTACGGAAGAAATGTACAAGTATTTGCAATAAACTGAAAAAGCATTGTGTACATTTCCGAAGAAAAACAGAAAGCTAAATATTTAACAATGAGATTTGTATCTCGCTTCAATGATTTTCGAAATATATTTTAATTTTAATTTATTGTACAAAGTGAAAGAAAGAGAGAGAGAGAGAGAGAGAGACAAAAGCACCAAATTATACATATATATACAAATTCTGTGTGTATAAAATGCTAAAAGCGAATATCTGATACTGCTTGGTATTCATTATGATGATAATAGGTTTGCTTTCATTCAATTAAAAACTTTTCACGTCCTTTTATTCCCGCGGACAGAAGGGAAATGTTTCCGCAAGCTGCTTGTGATAATCCGGCTACTTTGACGATTCGCGATTCTCTTTTCCGCGAGACCGGCGCGCGGAAAGAAAGAGAGAGGGCTTGCTTAATTAGCTGATCTTACGGTTGTTGGAGAAGGAAAGAGTCAAGGAAAACTTCTTCGGAAGAGTAGCCGGCGGAAGTGGAAAACGTGTCAGAGAAAATACGCGAGGAGTATACGAGATAAAATTAGCGGGGCGAAATATGAAAACACATCGCGGGCGATAAAAATAACAAGCCGTGTAAGGTTCCTCGTTCTCCTTCGAGCGCTTTATACCGGCGCGGTTATGTGTACTTTATTGCGATACGGACACGACGAACGGGCGATCCGCTTCGTGCGAGCTCACCGCGATAATACCATCGAGGAATAACACGTCCGACATGTTTAAAGGATGTCCCTTTACAATTGCGTGGAAAGAGGAATCGTTATACGTGCCCGGATGGAAACAGCGGATGAGCAGTACAGATTCTTATCATTTCTTGTTATCATTTGCATTTAGACTGTGTTTCCTGAAGCAACAGCGAGTAGCTGAAATGTCTACACTGTGCAATACCGAGAGTACTGGCAATTCGAGTTCGAATAAAACAATAACGGCTTACAATAACATACATCTTGATAGAACAGCGAGAGGAGGAAATTATATATACCGACGTTTTAATTTGTTAATTATCGCGTTGCTCTCATTCCTAATTATTAAATCGAAATATTATTGCGCAAAGCAGTATTTTAATTATACGATTATGCGATACATTTATGTAAAGATTTCAAGAGACAAAAAGGTCGATTCAATTACGAAGTAGTTCTCTTTCACATCTTCATTAAAAGAAATCAGGGGATTTGAGAAGAATTTCAAAAAAAAAAAAAAGTGGAAAAGAAATTCGCGTACAGGTGTGAGTACATCGAAGTGATATTTGTGAGTATCCGCTTGTAAATCTACGTCCCGTTTGCCCAACAAATCAGATATAATTTCCGATAAATTTACCGTCATCATCGCCGATGCGATATATTGATTTTTTATGCGGATGTGTAAAAATATGTGGCGTGTATTTCTGATAAAATTGTCGAGGGAAAAGCGTACGAATGGGAAAAGTTATAATTTTCTTTTGATGATCCAGAAAACATCGCATCTCTCTGTATACGCTACACAGCGCGTTGACAGAAGAGCAAAGAAGAAAGGATTATCGGAACAGAATGGAACGGTATAAAAAATGACTCGCACGAAGTCAGCCACACAACAACGCAGGTTGGCTATAAATACTGCGAGATTTTAGTAACACAGTAACGCTTTCAGATATTTTCAGGCGGTTAACGAGTGTAATATAAGTTTGTGCGATAAAATAGCATAAGTGAGGTCACGGATATACCTGGATATATCTTATTATACGATCTAATATTAGAAGACTCGTTTGTTTACAAAGCGAGTCTAGTATCGCTCAAACGTAGGCGTCTTTGTTATCGCCGCCTCTTTCGTTCTATAACCGTCCGAAGGGATTCCGTGCCGATGATGTACGAGCTGGCTTATGGAGAAAAGCCCTTTTTTCCCCTCGTTACTCCAAAGTGCGCTGCCAAGTTCTATAATAATTCTTTCTCGAATATCATTATTATACCACCGGGTCTTCGTTACAGTCGATCCCTCTCCGAATTTTACGTGTCTTCAGAGAACAGACCGGAGAAAAAAGCGAAGCCGATGACAGCCTAAGTAATTTTTACCCATTGTTACGAACTCTCCTTGTAACATAAATTGTAAATTGATTATCTAAAGAAAAACATCTACAGAGTATATAATACGTTAATTAAAATAATAGTTAACATATTTCGTGGATAAAAAATTGGAACAAAAAATTTGCAATCTTAAATAAACTTCAGTCAGAAATACTGTGTGTCAGAGAATTTTTCTCTTTTCTTTCTCTCCTTCGTGAGCAATACCTGAAATAGCTTATCGATCCCTTAAATTTTTGCTAAAGAAAACGCAATTAATTTGGGGTTCAATCGATCGAACGAACTATATTTGTATCCGCCCTCTCTGCAAGGGAGGTTCAGACTGCTTTTCAGCAACTACCGTCGGTACATCGGGCAACAGAGCAAAGTGAGAATTATCTCCTGCTGAGAACATTCATATCATCGATATGAAAAGTTGTTTTCTCTGTTCACAATGTCTGATATGATATCGAGTTTTGTTGCCACGGTTGCTTGTACTATGATATGTGAAAATATCTAATATCGATACGAGCGGTAGAGATTAATACGGTACAATATTTTTTGTAAAAGTTAGTCGTTTTCTTTAAATATTTAAATATTGAAATATTTTGCCGAAATATCTCTTCTTTTATTAATTTATAATTTGCTAAATTTTACAACCATCGACGGAGACAAAATAAAACCATTAGAGGAGATAAGGGAGGTTCAGACTGCTCTTGCGATAAAAATACAACAATTCTCAAATAAATATCACGATTGTCTAACATTTATTGCCAGAGTACACGATAAATACATTATATTTACAGGAGGGAAGATTCTTATTTTTTTTTTTTTTACTGTGACCACAAATGCAAAAACTAATATAACTTACAGCTTAGCATATATACATGTCCCTGAGGCTTATTCTACATATCATATACACATTATTATTATACAATACCAATAGCTCTACGCATTGAACAAATGCGGCGCCGTTACGATAAGTTTATTCATTTTATCACATTTCTAATATATATATATATATACATAGCACATTTGGGGTCATCACAAACGTACGCGCAAGCGATATGAGATATTGATGGATCCATTTGGAAAATACAAATTGCCAATCTTTGCAATTTGCAATCGAAGAGTAGATCAATCGACGAATTTGTTAGTTAAATGGAATAAAACTCTGACCGTTGATATCGATGGTATCGCTTCTTGAACTATTGCACGTGCAATTTTTAAGCGACATTAATATATGTAAAATATAGCACTCTACGAGTCAATTTTTGTTTACATTTAACGTACTTGCAAAATAACCGTAATCTCTCTCACGTGAAACATCATCAGAATCGTTTATATTACAAGTTACAATTTCAATTTTAAAGTGTTAAATTTAAAAATCGTCACGAGTGTAATGTAATTTGTTTGTAAAAAATTCGCGCAAAATATGTTTACGATTCACGATATAAGATAATATAGAAGACAACATTACAGTATTACCATTGTTCGTTGATATAATCTGTATAATATGTAATCTGTATAATATGTAACATTATATATATATTTACTTTACAACGCTATACGCTAAATTATGTTTTATGAATAAAAAACACTCGTGAATTAATATTGCAACGATTCTACAAATATAATTCATTATTATGTACAATAAATATAATAGATTTATCATTACAGTTATTCACATGGTTACGATCTCGCAAAGGGGAGGAAAAGTCTATGAATTAAATATATTTCATTAGTTATTCTATTGGTTATTAACAGAAAGTTTCAGAAAATTATTGTCGTTCTGTAACACAAACGCGACGATTACATCTACGTTAGAAAATTTCAATCAAATATTAAAAATTTATCGCAACAAATAAGAGAACAAATTGAATAATCGAACACATAAAAATATAATTGTAATAAATATAATAATGTGTATATTATTCGTAATATATCTCACTGACGTAATTTATAAGCTCGAAGAAACTTATTGGAAGTACGCTGAAAAAATATCTTACTTTATGAGGCAACATTAACAAAGCGTAATAACGTCATTATCAAGCGTCTATTATATTCTCGAATTACTTTGTTGTTTTATTTGTTATATCAATCTCGTTTTAATAAATAAATATCGATATATATATATATATATTTTTTTTTTAAGGTTTTTACTACTTTTGCTGCATATATACAGGAAAATTTCTTCTTAGTCGGTACGAAAGAAATTAAGTTTTCAGCTTTCGTTCAATGTACTCACTTTCATTCTCTCTCCATCTTTCTCTCTCTCTTTTTTTTTACGTTCTTACGTAATCAGATTATAGTAAAGTACAAGCTATATATGTCTTATTCACATTTCGAGAATCAGGAATAAAACTATATTTTTACTTTCGTATTTTATCGATATCTATGTCAGTAAAATAAAAAGAATAATTTATTATCATGAAACACAGGATACATTTCATATTTCGTTGAATGACAGAAGTAAAAAATACATTCGTACACGTGAAACACATTGTCTGAAAGAATTTAAATATAATTTTTGCGCTACTGTCAATATTTGGTTTAACAACTTATCCGAAAGTGTGCGCGGCCACAAATAATATGTATTTTCCCTCTCTCTTTGCTGAATCTACAGACTTTCTTCCTCAGCGTTAAGTGATGGCGAGGTCAACAAGGTTACCTCGGTTGGAATGGAAACGGTAAAAGCCAGCTACGCTAGTGCTCTCAGTGTAAAGGGGCTAATAGATTGGTGGCTTTCTATGTCTTTAACGAAAGAGAGAGAGAGAGAGAGAGAGAGAGAGAGAGAAGAGAGAGAGAGAGGAAAATCTATTAGTACACAGTTCGGCTTGCAATGTGTTAATTACGCTCTTCACGAAGTACTTCGGTCACTCTGATCTGATCAGCCGAGATACTTCAGACCTCCGATGTCTCTATGTAAAAACAGCTCTTCAGTCTACTACATACACTTTATGTAAATTTTTCATGTACAACAAGAAGAGATCTTTTTTTTTTTTACGGAGAAGTATAGCGACTCTTCGTAACGTAATTCGTTATCGAAATTTCCTCGTCGTGACGACGCTCTCCGGCCACATGCAATGTTTAGTTTCTGAACGCGCTTTCTGTGTTACGCCAACATTAACGTCTACGTGGATAAACCACTGGCCAGTATTGCGGTTAAGGCGGTTATCCCGAAATTCGTAAGCAATTGACGATGAAACGTCGACGATGCTCTCGCCGACTGAAAATCAATCTGCTCGTCCCCGTTATCGTCACCTTTCAGCATCGGCTCGTCCTTCATACCGGCCGCTTTCTTTTCGTGGTTGTAATCGACCTTCCACATCTTTTTCGATTCCCGTCTACCGCCTGGTTTATGCGTCGTCTGTGGCTTGTCCATCCCTGAAAAAAAAAAACATACGCGATACACAATAAATTCAATATCACCGAAATATCTGGAAATTCGAGTTAACAACTAAAATATATCAAAATGCGTGTATGCGTGTAGTCTGTTGTATAAAGTGAAATACTTTTTTTTGTGTTATAAATTCTTTTTTTATTAATCTCAAGTGTAATATAAAAAATTTAATTGTAATTTAAAATTATTCGAGAGAGAAATGTCGAATAATAACTAAACAGCATTTTCAGCACAAAATTGTCGTGGAAATAGTAGCTACACGGTTGCGATTTTCGCACCCGTGGTATCGATAAATCTCGAACGATAACGAATATGAAGTGCGCTAGCTGATCTCGCCAAGATCGCTGATGAACGCGGGCGCGTCTGAAATTGTGTTGATCATCAGAATATGGAGATTGAACGTCCGCCGCAGTATATGCGGCGCGCTAGAAAGCCGCTTTACGTCGCATATCGCGCTTTCGAAACGAACGGGAACGGGCGTAAATGGCGAATCGGAGATATCGGCAAAGCCTGTCCGCGAGTAATAACCGGAAAAATAATCGGCCAAGCGGACTTTCCGCGCGATGCCCTCCGGTTTGACGTATTGGAATGTTGTCCGAGAGAGCGGGGGAGGGAAGGAGGGATGCGTTCCCGCAAAACCTGGAGAGCTCTTGTCACTTGCACGCTCCGTCGAAATGTCGAGAGTACGGAGAGATGCGATATTAATTCTCCCGTGTGTGTGCATCGACATTGCCGCCGCATGACGACGACGAAACTACACTTTTTCTAATTAATCCGCAGGATATGACAATAACGCACGCCGCACAACATGTTGACAACCGGCGACAATTGAGACTGCACGAAGACAAACGCGAATGTCGATATATTTTCTTCCGTAAATTATGGGAGCAATGTTGTAAATAACGGTAAAGAGAAACACGAAAAAGTCTTTTCTTCCATCCCTTTATGTTGATAAATCAACGTTCGTGTAAACAATACGTTATAGTTAACTTTTTTGCAAACTGTGCTTGCGCTTTTGGACCGAGTTTCGAAAGCTGCTTAAATTAAATCGAGAAGTGTACGTGCAAAATATATTGGGCGAAACTCGAATGTAGAAACGCTCGTTGTACGGAACAATTCTCCCGTAGGAAGAACGCAGAAGCGCAATCCGCTAAGCGCTGTTGTGATCCGATTATCACGCGGTAGGCATGTTTGTTGAGCAACTCTCTTAAACCACCAAATAGACTGTGTAGTTTATATTTTTACACGAGTGTCAACAACTTTCAATTAATTTTGATTTATACGATGATTTTTATGATTGTGACACGTGTATGATTGTGTCGTCAATGGGAAAAGCACAAATGACGATCACGTAAGTTTTATACACTTTCCTATTATCGAAAATCTCTTTTCGGAATTTTCAAAGTGCCATTGTTGAAACAGTAATCAACTTTCATTCAATGTGCAGGAGCTTTACCAACGTTGATTCCAATTCGCAAACGACAATTGTGTTTACTTCTGCGTTTATGTTTACTCGGCAGTACTGTTTGCAAATCTCGGAAAGCATACGTGGAGCTGCATATTCGCAGAAGCGCAGATGCGAAATGTGTGCTCTTGGCGATCCTGACAGTTTTCGGTGTAACACAGTGCAATTTAATAAATGCATTAATTAATACGCCTGGATGCTACATTCCGGTTGAATATCGGAATTGCGGTCAGCTTTATACGCGCGTTATTTCGAAAAGCCGTTGAAATAGTTATCCCCCCGTCGAATGCCTTAAATTACGAATTTACATTTATTAGCGTTTGCCCGGCTGTATCATCTTCTTTGAAGCCCGCTGTGCTTGTGGTAATGAATATTGCGACTGTGGTTTAAGATGCTCGGAGCTCTTCCGCTTCACTGCAATTAGCCGGTAATGTGTTCCACCCGTAAAATCCGCAATTCTATTCACTTCACTACCGGTTATGCCATTCCACGGCAACACGTTTAATAACGTCTGAGAGCAAGCAATAATCAAGCATGGAGATAAAATAATTCAGCTTGCCTCTTTACATTCGTCTTTTCATTCGTTTCTTCCACAAAGACTCGCGAGTAATGCGAATTTAGAATCACGTATGTGTGGCGAACTCTTTTCACGTCTGTATCACTGTCAGACTCGAGAAAATTAGAATTAACAAAAAGCGAAGGAGAAGAGCGAAATTTGTAAAATTAACGCAATCGCGTATGAAATTGAAAGAAATATAATTGAAATAACATGCTCGCTTGTAATCACGTGACTTTATATATACTTTATATGTTATAACGTACATAGTTTAACAGTAATAATTACGTCGCCTTAGCTGCCTAATCATTTTCGAGAATATTACTTTACCTCTGTGCTAATACACCGCGTGCTAATAGCGATGTAAAATTAGATTTCGCGGGACCAATCGCGACTTAACCGTTGCTCAAAGAAAACTCGCTTGCCCTCGCTCTCCCGCCTCCCTCTTCCCGTTCTCTTAAGCGAGGCAAAAGTGAACTAACGACCACGGCGCATTTATCGTTCGCATCTATACGCGCGCGCGCTCTCTCCTCATCCGGCGATATAATGCAATTTGAATATAGGCCATCATGCACAGACTTGCATGCCATGCGTGCACGTCATTGTATACAGACTCGGAACGACCGAGCGACGCGATGGCACGACTCGAGCACCGAGAGTTCCTTATAGGCCCCTCGTTCTTGAAGCATCCCTCCTCGACGTGACTCGCTTCTTCCCGCGCCGCCACGCTTGTCGATAATTCGTCCTTTCCCACCTTCCTTGCCTGCAACTCCGCGACGTTCGTGTGCAGATATGTGTTCGGAGTACTCGAATGAGATTCCCCATCAAAGTTAACCGACTCCAACGGAGCATATTAATACACGGCTCGTTTCTCTTCAGTAATTATTGCTAATAATGTTAAAGCGTGTGCGCTCTTCCCCCGCTCCTGTCCTGACCTCGGAAAAAGGCTTTCGCGACTGTAGCGGCGCGACAGGAGGCGGTACGCGGAAATGTCTATCGGCATTTCAATGGAGCGCGTTGGATCTACGTTGGATTAAACTACTGGGCTAATTACTGGAGAAGTGATTCGCGAGAATGGAAATTCGTGACGGTCGGGCGTGTCCTCCCGTCGTCGTCGTCGTCGTCGTCGTAGTCGCTTCGACCGCAGCGTTTTATTTGCAATTGTCGGTAATTAAGTGCCTCGCGTACCGCGCGACCTATCCTTCCTTCTGCCCTCGCTACCCCTCCTCATCCAATCATCAAGCACGACGATTTTCGTTAAAGCCTCCGTTTCCTTCCTCTCTCCCTTTGTGCGGGACCACGCGTTTCCGTTCTTCCTCTCGTTACCCCTTCCTCTTCGAACACTCTAATTGGAGAGGCGATCAATTAACATCAGCGAGGTCGAACGGAACGGACGGGTCGTGCTTTACGCATTTCGTGCGCTCGGCCACTTGAGTCTCCCGCGCGCGCAAGAGAGAGAGAGAGAGAAATAGAGAGAGAGAGAATATGAAATATAATGACAGCGAGCGGAATGGACGTAGCGTGATATCGGTGACACGAAGATGACGTGACGTGACGCCGACGTAACCCGACGTGGCGCGATTCACAGAGCTCAACGATATGCCTCTTCCTCCCCAGGGCAAATTCCCTGCGGACACTTCGCGCCCTCCATTGTACGCGAAGAAAACGGCGAAGCTACTAATGTCGTTAGCTAACGAGCAGCAACATTCTTCGTGTTCTTCGCGCGCGAGAGAGAAAGAAAGATTGCCGCTCTTTTTATCCCATCAGCGTGGACGAGGGTTAAAAGCGAAGGGACAGGGGTAAACAGGGTAAATGCGGGGTTGTTTGGCTTCCAAAGTTCGTATGCACGGAACGATGATGGAATCTGGCGATGGCGCGTCGTGGAGCGCAAGAGACGGAGGAGGGTAGGGAGCGCATTGGTACACTGAGATTGGGGCAATTACGTCGAGGAGGTTATATCGATCGGCGATAAACCGATAAGTTATCCGCTTAAGAATCGCGCGCCCGCTGGTTTAATTCCGGAACCGAAGATGTTTCGCTGCCCTCTCTTTTCACGAAACAATTATGCGCGCCAAATATACGCAAGCGGATTTTCACATCATTGTACAGCGAGCGCGCTTTGCGCTCGCATATTCTCTTCGCAGTATGTGCCAAAATTAATTCCATATATTTTCATGAAATGAATTTACCTTCATCATTATTTCGTATCGTTTTCCGGACACAGTAGCAAGAAACAATAAAAATGCTTTGAATCTCCGCATAGTCAACGTTATTAAATTAATATAGATGTAATATTTGAAATATAAAATGCCGAGTTTTTTTCTAATACACACACACGCACACGCACATATTTAGAAAATAAAAACTTATTATATAACATTTTTACGTGCAAAATGAAATAATAAAATTTAGCTATCGTATTTATCAGATTATAAGAAAGGATTTATATATGTAGCAAATAATTGGATTCGCTACAGAGAGAGGTAGAGCGAAAGAGAAAGAGAGAGAGAGAGAGAGAGAGAGAGAGAGAAATATTAAAATATAATATTTTACAGACAATAAAATTTTTACAGACAATATTTGTATAATATACAGATTATGAAAATTAAACCTGGTATTTTAATACATGCAATTTTCAATGAGAAAACGCGCGCAAGTGAATAATACAGTGCAAGAATTGAAGAAGCGGTTTAAAATAATAATTCTCTCTATCAAAATGATAGTATATTCAAAAAATTTTATATTTTTAATATCAAATATTGTGTCCTGGTAAAAACTTGTGTTTTTTCACGTAACATTTAAATTTTCTTTATGTGTAAATTTTTTGTTATTTGGTTAAATTTTCTTTATGTGTAATAAATATTGTGAGATAAATGTGGAATTCTTTTTTAAATATCAAAAATTTATAAATAACCACTCACTGTAAAGCTTGATTTTCCCATCGGTCTCGCCGAGAGAGTTTGTTGCTACACATCGAAAAGATCCAAAATCCTGTTCTCGCACGGATTTTATGATGAGTTTCATCGTTATCTCGTACAATCCCTTAGAAAGTGTTTCGACTTTATAATTCTCGTCTGAAAAGAGTACAAAAGCGTCAGAGCATATAACAAAATGCATGATAGACAATATAGTATATCGAAATTAGTACAATTATCTTCTCTAGTAGATAGTTTCGAATTATTTTTTCTTTGTATGATTCGATAATTAATGTGTTGTGTACACAAATGTTCTAATCAAGAGGTCTGCAAGAGCCGATGCGTTATAATAATATATTATATACATTATATACATTATATACATTTATAGATAACAAGTTCATTACATCAAATGAGAATCAACACAATTACAATACATCCGATTAATAAAACATCCGAATCGCGAAATTCGACGGATGCAAATTAAAATCTCACTCATCCGTTTTAATCGAAGTCAATGATTCAGAAGGTTGACAAAAGCAGAAGCAAAAAACGTCGACTCTCAATGCAATTAAATTTGTCACTCATTAATTAAATAATTCGTTTCATTTCCATGAATAAAATAACACTAACTAGAGAGAGAGAGAGAGAGAGAGAGAGAAAAGCTTTCACGTCACGGAATAACAGAAAATTCCGGATCGATGCATGCGCATGCGGCAGTAAACTTTCGTATTTATGTTCCAAGCCGCTTAAGCATTATGGAATCGTGCAAAGTATGCACGAGACGGATCGCGTTATTCGTGCAAATGTGTCGTTTTATTCTGGGGCGTGAAGAAAACGGGCACGACTTTCATGTCAATTTTCATGTCCTGCATATGATACAGCGCGCGTCGCTACTCGGAAACGTTATCTCGAAGAAAGTTTTACTACTTCGCATTAATATACTCGAAAAACCACATACGAGAAAGCTTCATCAAACGTCAATTAAGCGACTTAAGAAGTTGCGGAAAGCAGATAAAAAGCAGTGTGTTTTTTTCGCACGAAAAAGTATTTTTTTTTCCGCGTGTGTTTTTAATTGATTCAAATGCACCTTTCCATTATGACACTTTAGGGGAAGAAATTTCAGTTTTGTATACGAAGAGTGCCGTCACGCACACACACGTACGGATTAGCGAGCCGACACGGGGTGGCACGCACACGTCTCAACTTTTAATGCCGCGCTGCCCTTGCCCTTAACCCCCGCGGCATATCGCGAAGGTGCACGGTAGCAATTAGAGTGAAACGGCCGCGTTAGCGCCGTGTAATTAAGGCGAATCGCATTACAGCCACTCGTGCGTGCGCTGCAGCGTGCGCACGCGAAAAAAAAAACAAGAAGAAACATAAATTATTTCGCGTTGGTACCAAACGAGCTTTCAGCGAAAATCTCTCCTTTTTTCTCTCTTCTTTTTAAATGATGTGAATATCGTTCATAGATTTTTTGTCGCATATGTTACTTTATCAGACAAGTTTGTGAGTTAAAATAGATATTTTACATTTTTTTTGTTTTTTATTACAAAAGAGCTCACCGTTAGTGATAGTCTCGTTCGTCGGCTTCGTCCAGTAAGTGATGGGGCTGGGATGGGCCTCGGTATCGCATTCCAACGTGACAGTTTGTCCTTCGTAAGCACCGACCAACTGATTCTCAATTCTAAGCATGGGCTGAACTGTGCAAAGCGATTTTATTTCAACAAAATATATTTACAACATTTTATCATTCGCTTAAAACTAAAGATACATAATAACACGTTTTGAATATAGACATAGATTTTATTAAGATGAAATTTCTAGATCAATTCGAGAACAATGATCAAAATTTTTAATTAATTTGTTTATCATTTATATACATAGCTTATCGTGCAATTTGTTCGGACTAATTAACGAAATAAAATTCTGGAAGTGTTGAAGTGAAGCAAAAAAATAACTTAATCAATTATTCACCATCAAGTTTTTTTTTCGACGCGAAAGATACAGCGGCTGACAGGTCATGACGTGAATTTCACGATAGCTGTCCTGCTCATTTTTAAAACATGTTTCCTCTCTTATTTTTTTTTAATCAATCCAGAAACGTCGCTTTTCGTTGCGACGAGCGACTCGTAACATCGGCAACGCGTAGTAAAATTACGTGACGCCGACGGCAAGAAAGATTTAACTCCGTTTTCAGGAACAATGGCCCTCCGGATCAGCTATTCACCATGCCTACCCCGAGAGGGCGTCATTACGCGAGATCGCCCACACGCGAGAGTACGACAATTTAAATTATATTTTGTGGCGAGCGCGCGCGATGACGTGAGCATAAGAAAGGATTTTCTGCCACATCGGCGCGTATAGGAAGAGAACTACATAAAATATCATTCGTTTGAAATATCCGCGTTTCATTTTGTATAAGCAGATGCGCATTATTAAATACTCCTTTTAATATATTTTTTTTTTTTTTTTTTTTTTTTTTTGCACTTTTATCGAGAAAAATATCGCGTTTAACTACGCGGCTTGGTCGCGGCAGAAAAAAAAAGAAAGAAAGAGAATTCATCTCTATATTTCATTCATCTCTCGATATTTTGCATGTTTTGCCGCGCGCGGTGTCTCGCGAGTGAAAGTGGTTGAACGAACGAACGTGAAATAAAGAGGTATCCCACGGTCGTATAATGCGCAATAGTTACGCACAGTGAACGGTGAGGAGGATTCGCTTGCTGACTGTCGGTGGCACTCCGTTGGACGCGATGCAGAAATACGGTCCCATATGGAGACGCGTGATGCGTGTTATTTCCAACTCCGGGCCCTCGAAGCTCGTTGCTGCAACACAGTTTATACAGGCGCATGCATACAAATTCCCGTTGTACATACATATAGACTCGGGTTATAACGACGCGGCATTGTTACGTACACGCCTCCGCTCATCTCTCTCAGTGGCGTTGCGCGTGTATGACGGCGATCTGACCAATTGCACGCATTAATGCCGCGTCGTTAATTCTTAACGAAGCACGCGGAATCGCGAGTGATTTTTGCGCGGCATGCAGATTTGCATTTTGCAACGTCAACCATTATCGTATTCAGGAACTGGACGGAATTGTGCGATTGAAATAATTCAACACGAGCATAAATATCGGTAAATTAATAACTCGCGTTGTTTTTTCTCTTTTATTTTATTTTTTTATACAAATAACCGTAAATAAGCGTTAATTTCATGGCGAGCGAGTGACGAAAGCGCGAAACACGTTTAAACTTGTTCTTTCGCCGCGAAAAACAGCGAAAACACTAAATATGTATTGTTCTCCCGTTCGAATGACGGCAGTAGGTTGCCAATAAAAAAAAAAAAAAAAAAAAAAAAAGTAAATAAATAAAACCGATTCTCTTTAGGCAACATAATCTTGTTGCACTGCAAATATTTTGTAGTAAATAGAATGTAGTGTAAATAATTCTCTAAAAGTAAACGAAGTCGATCTCATTATGTCAGTAATTTTCGTATGTTGTGAATTAATATTTGTTCTCTCTGATGTTTTCCACTGATTTTCATTTTATATATTGTGATACGGTCGACTGGCTTAATATTGTGAAACAATTAATTTCAAGTTTAATTAAAATGTATGTTTCCTTAATTTCAATATTATATAATTATGCTCTGTAACCGATTTATATATACATATATATATATGTATATATATATATATATATATATGTATATGTGATACATTCAAATTACAATTAGTTTCGCGTGCCCTGAAGAATTAAATTGACAATTTAGCGCATTCATTTTCCAGATTGATTATCACGTAATTAACATGCTTTCCTTTCGCAAATCACCGACTTACATCAATTCGGGGTGGATATATTATTAAACCATTTTTTTTTTTATCTGCGCGATTTGCGTTGAGTTATTAGACAAGAATAACAAATGGCGTTAACATTTTTGAAACTCTATTCCACAAGTCAAATGTTGCACATATCAATATACAAAACATGTAGATTATTCTCGCTATTTTTGCATCGTATAAATATGGAACTTATATAAAATAACATCTGTCTGCTCACTCTGGCGACTTGGAAAATAGACGGCATTTCCATTCGCGCGCACCTGTTGAGATAGAGAAAGCTTTGAAGCAAATTCGCGCATCAAACTTTCATCGTTCGCAGAAAGCAAAATCTCTTAGTGCGGATTACCGTACAAGAGTAAAAGACTGGAGAGCCGTTGTCTCCTGTCGTTCTCTCTCTCTCTCTCTCTCTCTCTCTCTCTCTCTCTCTCTCTCTAGTTATTATTGAAAATTTGTCAGACAATGAGGAAGAACGGCCCCGAACGGTGCGAAAAAATAAGAGCGCGAGTCGCGCGCGCGAGGAACACTATTTCCCCGGTACTTATCGACTAATGGAATCGCAACTGAACCACGAGGAACGGACGCGAGATGAGAAGAACGAATAGTAGGGACAAACGACAAAACGGTTAAGCGAGCGACTTCGTGTCCTCGAATCGGCCGTGAAAGATAAAAGTTCCGTCAGGTGAATAAATCACCGGAAACGCGATCGCGCCGTAGTGTCTTCGCGAGATTTCGTCGTCCTTTTGCACGCCCCTTTGGCACGGAGTTCGCAAACGAAAGGACGAAAATACTTCACAAGAGTCGGCTGGGGATGTTTTCGAAGTACGGAACTCGTTGGAAACGAGTGATAAAGGAACAGAAATAGGATGAAAGGGAAGAGGATTGAGGGAGAAGCCAGGCGAATGGGAGAGTCTAAAGCCGAAGGAAACTAAAGCGGTGCTTTAGCTACCTGCCTGATGTACAATCGAAAATGTCCCCGACACTTGCTTGCGCAATTAGTCAGCGAAAGATCTGAACAATCGTGACGCGCGGGCAACGCGAAAAACGAGGACGCTACTGAATAAAGCCGGAAACCGAAAGCGCATGAGTAATTGGATTGCAGGCGGGAACGGAAAGCCATGAGAAAAATTGTTAAATAAATATAAATTGAATAGAAAAAAATGCAAGTAAAAATAAGACAAACGCTTGCGTTTATTTTTGTATTGTCACGACGGAATTATTAATTCTGAAAAAAATGACATTCTCATAAAAGCGACTTTTTTGTAACTACCGCTTCAAATGCAGTCATATTTTTTGATTTTATCGAACGGTCGCGCCCATTAACGTGGGAAAAACATGCACGCTGAAATATTTTAACTCGAGCGAGCATTTTATATAATATTCCTTCCGCAAGAATAGGGAAATTAAATTACATGTTGATTACTAGTCTGCTGCTAAACTTTACTTAATGATAGTAGTGAAGAACGCGACGCGGAGAGACTTATTCGGAATTGTAAACGAAATTAATTTCCTGACGAATGGGTTAAGCGAACGAGTTTATATTATAAAATACTCGGCAATTTTATTTCGATGGACATTGCGCCGGTGGCAGTTTGCTGATAATAACATCAGGAAAGAAACCATTTTGTGTAACGAATCGTTAAATTCTCTCGTCGGTTGCGAGAGAGACTGCAGGGAGCGGCGGAATAGCGAGGGAGTAAATTACTGTTGAATGTTATATTGTCAAAAGCAATAAGAAAACGTCAATTTAATCAAAAGCTGCATAAATTATATAAAATGAAAGATACGTGTACCGAAAAATACATACAAAAAACAAATAAAACATCAGTTAAATAATGGAAAATTGTCAAAGAGCATATTTAACATATTTTCTACATTAATTATTAAGAGGTTTTTGTTAGTGTTCTTCTCTTCTCTTATTATTTTATTTCAAGAATTTTAATCAAAGCAAATTGATCTACTCGGCGCAAATACTCTCACATCTGGAATCAATTCTGGAAAGCAAATTTACTGCAACGATCACTCGCGACGTTTCATTGAATTATCAAGATATACATTCGATCTATACAGTGAAGTCAGAAGACGTATTCGTATCGATTCGGCGCACCGTCCATCAAAACGCATTCAACAAACTGACCGGGCGCACAATAAACGTCTCGTTCAATCGGCGCGAAACGGCGTTCCGGATTTTCTGTCACTCTGTTTTAACGGGAACGGGAGAAAAAGCTTCGCAGTAGCACAGACGTTACGCGAGCGGGTTTACGTTCAATATAAGCGAAACGGTGCAAGACAACGACGACAGCGATTGAGAGAAAACGAACGGGAAGACTGTTGAACTGACTCTATATCTGAAGTAGTACAGTCGACGATTGATGAAACGGCGTCGTACAGCGGCTAAACCGAAGACACTTACAGGACTAATAGAATGATTTCCTCACGCGAGAAAAAGTTTTGTTGAAATAACAAGATGATCAGTTGCTACAGCAAGAAAAATCTGTTAAACCTACATTTTTGTTTTACCAAAACACGTTTTGTTAAAATAAAATTTAAATACAATTTAAAAAAAAATAAAAATATTCACATCCAAGCTCTTCTCGTTGTCCATGTAATAGCGAAACTTTTTCTTCCGCGTATGAGATGACGTCTAATATACTTGAATTCTCGAATGGCACCCCCCGCCCTCCTCAGAAGATACGTACCCTCGCGCCAGTTTGACACAATCGTACCCTTCTCGCGGCGCCACGTGACTGTTGGCTCCGGTGTTCCTGTCACCGCGCACCGTAACGTCACGTTGCTGCCTTCCCGCACCACCATGTCCGTGCTCGTGGGGTAGTCCAGGATATCCGGCGGCACTGAAACAATGACCACATTGCAACGAGAACGTCCCGGAGACTGCGCGCGCGCGCGAGCGAGCGAGCGAGCGACACACAGAGAGGATTGCGCAATGCCGCGCCAGGGGAAGGGTCAGATAGATGGCTATCTCGCAGATCATGCTCCGCCATCGCCACCGCCTGTCGCAATATTCTGCGCTGTTCGCGAGAACACACGCACGCGAGAAATCGCATCAACAAACGCGAATTCGCGCCCCATTCGCTCGCGCGGTCCCGGCTCGTAAAATTCCGATTTGCTTCGACGAATCCGAATTCGCTCGAATTTTTGCAGGCGGCCCACGTCCGATTCGTTCTGCCACGTTTTCGCGTTTCCGTAGCGAGAGATATCTCGATTTTTTCTTTGTTTGATTGTAAAGAAGAATCTTTTTTTTTTTTTTTTTTCGTCAAGACGATCTCTTCAGCGCGTCGGTTACAGCGCGTGATTTTAACGGGTCGTAACCCACGTCGCTTTGTTCGCAGATCGCGATCGGAAATTCGATGGGGTGTTGCACGAAGGTACGCGCGGTATTGGCTGCGGCAAATCTATTTTTTACGTTCGCTCGATCGCGACACATATTCGTTTTCGTAGTCGTCTTTGCGACGACAAGGCGAAAGCTGCATAAAACACGTTTAACAGAAAGATGAAATCGTGTGCAAAATAATTTTTTATTGCATACTTATGTATTGTATAACTGTTTATATAGTTCAATTGTTATTATGCACAGTTGTAAAAAAAAAAAAAAAAAAACAGACAATTACTATTTCTGATTTACATGCGTGTGATGTAATGTATTAACGTCATATTTTTTTCTATTGCATATTTCAATTATTGTACAAGTCGCACGCTTTCTAAAGCTACTTTTATAAATTACCGCGCACGCAGTGATACGAGCAGAATCTGAATACTGGCGAAGAGAACGATATAAGTGGATTATCCGACTACTGCATAAGCAACCGATATATCATACAAAGTAAAGCCATCACGTTGCTTTATCCGAGTTTAGTAAATGACAGTCAGCTACGATACGGCGGATTGTCGTTCTGCGCTTAGGAGGTGGATAGTTTAGAGTTGTTGCCCATCTATTTCTCTAATCTGGATAAATAAATCAACCTCAACACACAGCTAAGCTGTCCATGTAATACTTATCATGTTACTTTGATTTATTCATTTTAATATGCACATCCATTCACGATTCTCAGCTCTGATCCGTTTTGAAATATTTGAATTAACTGGTGAATTGTCTATAGAAAAATTTTATAAAATGCTAAGTGCAAAAAAAAAAAAAACGCAGATAAATATGAAAGCCACAACCAGCAGCTGACTGAAACCGTTCAATTTTCTCTTTTGCTTTGACAAACGCAGCAAAATATTCGCAGAGAGAACCGGTCGTCGCGTCTCTCGATAAGAACAAAAATTTGCAGGAATCTCATCTCCCTTGTGGTTAAAGGCTTTTTGTATTTATGAAAACCGATCGATCGAATTTATATTATTTATTTATGTATTTTTCTTGGAATATATTCGTCTGTCAAATATATATGAATCGGAGTAGAGAAATTTATTATCGCGCTTGTACAACGCAAATTCGGACGAGAACAAGTTATATGTCATAAAAGATAAAATTATCTGTACTAATCCGATAGAAATATATTATTTTGTTCCAATTTCGCACAAAAATATATATGAAATTCAGAGCTATACGAATTATTCTCATATATAAAATATATAGAATATAGATTATTAATATTTTAATTTTTAATGCTATAAGTCTAAGTATGTTCAAATAAAACGTAAATATATTTTAATGTTTTGGGGGAGATATATGTGTGTGTGTGTGTGTACGATATGATATTATAGCTTTATTTCTGGTCTGGAGACGCTCTGGAAGAATATCCTCAAGCGCAACATTAATAAAATAACATTAATTAAAATATCAAAAATAATAAACAATATATAATATACGTATACATATTATATCTATATAAATATACATATATTATATTTATAAAGATATTTATATATACATATATATATTTTCGTCATGTCTCTCTGACTTGCATACCAGGTCATTGCTCTCTCGCCGGATTTACTGACACGCCGACGCTAGCAAGTTAAATTAGTCAGTGTCCGTACTTAAGTGTACATAAGAGATGAGCGAAACAATGTGACAAACTAACAGCACGACAAAATGGAATATTGCACTTATGTGGGAAAACTGTGATCTGCAAAATATAGCGCTTATTATATTTTCCTTTATAAAGAGAAACATTTACGCTCTTCTTTTATATATCGCTGAAAAGTGCATATTCTCTTCTCAATTGTCTGAAAGAAACGCTTCATCGATTTAAAATACCTTTTTTTTCGAAAAAAAAATCCCTCGATGATAAATTCTTTTCTGCACATTTTTATGCTGTTTTATCCGAACGGGATCGTCACAGCTTGCGACAATTTTTACGCTGACGTTGGCACCGGTGCGGAAATTATTTGCGCACGCACACGCGCGGAAGCCTTTTCAATGAAGCGCATAGTACAGCGTACAGAATAATGCTTACGACGTTGCCGACACTTCACGATGTGATCGAGTTCTTGGCGAAAAATAATCTCTACCGCGCGAAAGGATGTTAGCGGTCACAGTCGTCGTTGCGATACATTTTCCCACGGCAACAATGCGAGGAATTTCGTTATCGAGTTGCTTTTCGAGACGAAATGGAGTGCTCCGAATATGGCACGGATCGCACATGCAGCTTTGTACCCGGAAAAGACGACTGGCCGGGGAATGGTTTCTCACCATGGCTTTACGCGGACCAACTTCTTTCCCGGTCACGAAAGAGGCTACCCCTTCGTGAATAGTCCCTCTCTCACAGAGACCGACGTCGCGTTCCCCCGGTGAGTTACGAAAGACGTGTTCGGGAAGGCAAAGAGGTACCCAGGACGAAGTTTCCGCGGATGCGAAAAAGTACCGAGCGCGAATGGCGTTTCCGTGTACTAACGACGAGGCCGAGAGAAGAGAGAGAGACGAGAGCCGCGATTGCATAACACCGTGGAAAACCCGGGGCACATTAAGAATACAAAATCGCTTTTCCTCCAGCGCGCTTCGCGCGATCGATAACGTTCTCTCATCGATCGATGATTAAAGCACCTTTGCCAACTCCTATATCTTTTTATTTTATTTTTTTTTTTTTTAAATTTCTCGAGATACACGAATATTTCTTATAAAATAAAAATACGTATGTTTCCAGAGTTAGAAAACGTTTACCGCATGAGTTCTTTTCGCAATAATGTTTGTTGCGAACTCGACAAAAGGACCGTTGGAAATGCAAAAGGGGACCGACCCGTGACGACGCGGCCGAATCACGGCAGAACAGTCAAACAACGCGTACAACAGAGTACGGAGCGAATTCTTCCAAAGAATTAAGCGGAGTTTCGTTCGTCGGGGCAAAAAGCAATTCGACGCCGGGCGTCGCTACGGCCGCGCGCGCGCCATCACAGGTCACAGAGATATCACCGGCGTGCAATTCATTTCGCGCGCTATGTCCCCGACTGCGTCGGTCGCAAACGGGGCGAAAAAAAGCGTCGCATCCGCAGATAGTATATTTATTGATACGGGAAAACAATTGGGTCAAATTTATTATTTCACGCGTGCCCGAGCAGCGTTGCGCGCGCGTTGCTGCCTTTGTTTTTGTTTGTTTTCACGTGAGGGCATCGCGTTTTATTCGCGTGTAGACTGTACGCGCGCGCGCACACACACACACACACACACTCACATACACACATAGAGAAGAACGTGTTTCATCGGCGCGCCGATATCTTCGAGTGTCCTTTTTGAATGGCCGCTATATTTCGCGACGTACCGATAACGTTTGAAAAGTTCGATCGGCGCGACAGTGCGCCGTTCAGACCGGCATGATATTTAAATTGATGCATGTCTACCGATCTGCTAGAGAATTGAATTACGCAAAGGCGAAAGAGAGAGAGAGAGAAAACTCGCTCTTGCTGTTCAATATAATTACGAGTAATGCGATAGTGATAGTTGATATGTTATTTTCGCTATCATCTTCTCGGTGTTTCATGTGAAAATATATTTTTCTCACCACTGTATAGCGCGTAGTACGACATTTTAAACCCAAATTTAAAATATATAATCACAGAGAAATAGATTTCGTGTATTTCAAAGCACAAATTAATTAAATTAAATCTGTCGAATTAACTACGTTGTCCGCGCATATATGCGTATATTGTCATGAGCAAATATATATTTTTTTTAAGAATAAATTTTTTAAAAATACCGAACGGTACAATTAACACGTGAGTTCAATATTACTGATTCTCGTCAAACAGCAGTCATATTTTGTATTTGCATTTGTTTTACACGTTCGCGTATGCTAACTGAGATGTACGCACGATTGACCGTAATCGGTCACGTAAGTAGAAAACATGTAATATCACACCAAGGTGGGTTGGTGACCAAACCAGTAATTTCACTACGATAAACAAGAAATTTAACGAGGGTTGGTCGCGATAAGCTCGAGCTTTATGTTTATATATGTGCGTCGTTACATACATATGTACGTAACGACGCACGTCGAGCAGGCAAAGGTAACGAGCGGAGCGCGACATAGGTATTACTTGTCCGAGGACAAGTTTGAAGATGAATTAATAGTTATTCGTAAAAGCGCGAATACATCAATGTCACTCGGCAAAGTGCATTAATCGAATGTAAAATAAAAAGTGAACTGAGTGATATAAAATATTTTTTCAAAGAATATTCGGTCGCGGTGTTTTGAAACGACATATCGGATGCAATATTTGTCATTCTCATATTTTCTATTTTTTATCATATTTCGTTTTCGAGAGAACGTGCAAAAAAAAAAGCATGGCTCGGATACCGAAATCTCTCAACAGAAGTTTGATTGCTCGAAGCTAATTATTGCAAGTGAGTACGCAAACGAAGCATTATTTGCTACAAATTGCGCGCTTGAGCGAGTTTACTGCATAGAGAATTATGGTTATTAATGTTTCCAAGAGTATTTAGTTACTTAGCGTGAATTTTGTCTAAATGTTATTTTACGATTTTTATTTTCACGGTAAATCGTCGAAAAAAAAACATTTTTGCATAATTACGACAAACTTTTCACGCGCACATCATTGGAGAAGAGGCAATATCACTTTCCCGCAAATAACGCAGGTGTGTGCACGTGTAGTGTGTGTGTGTGTGTATATATATGCGCGCGCGCACGCGCGTGTGTGCGAGTTTCAGGAATGTACAATAGAGACTGTAACGAATTCGTGCAAGTATAATTTTTCTCCCTGCATCCCATCCCTTTCTAAATGCAAATTAGAGCAAACTGCGATCGACGGCTCGATAACGCATAAAGGAAAACGAACAGGTACCGTTTCTGTTTCTTTTTTTTTGCACTTCTTTCTTTTTATCTCATATCTAACTGCAAATATTTTTTTTTAACAAAAAAAAGTATCCAGCTTAAAATATTATATATAAAAGTAATATATAAAAAAGTAGCTTATATATAAAAAGTAATAATTATGTAAAAAAAAGCGCAATTATTACGAAACATATTTTAAATCCAACGTCAACAGGATATTATGGGCTTTGTAAAGCTACTCGCAAGACTCACTTATAACAATATTGCTTTTTTTTCTTCCTTCCTATTCGCGAGCAACGCAAACTACCGAAAAATGCGATATGTCATCCGATAAAACAAGATGGAGCAAAATAGCCGGGCATCGTTGTTGTTTTTTTCTTCCTCACGCTTTGACGATGCGGCCGACGATAGGCCGGGCCGATAAAGAAGAATCTTAACGAGGGGTTGCGGCGAGGTTAAACTATACGGGACTCTTTGCGGGAAGGGGGCGACTTGCGGCGCGCAGAGGAGGTCGACCGGTTATTAGAACGGGGAGCACGAAGTTGTCGAGAAGGTGTCTAATAGCCCGCCAAGAGTACAATCGCCCACGAAGGTTTCGGCGCGGGGGCCACGTACTTTACATACATTTGCATCCCACCGCCACAAATCCGGCCGATCGCGGAAAGATCGGCGGAGAGGACGGCAGGGGAGGCGTCTCTATCTTGGCAAACCACCCGAAAGAGCTCGCTGAGGTGTGAAATCTTTAATCTGTTCGGCTCTTTCTCTTTCTCGTCCGGCGAAAACGTTACTTTGGATTTCCAACAGCAAAATTTAACGCAACGTTATCGTGTAATTTTTTTTACCGCGCCGTCTCACACAAAAATAAAACTAAATTACAGTGCGTTCGCGGTCGAACGCGCTGAAAACGCTCCAGAGTATGTAAGAGAAATGCATTTATTAAATATAAATTTTAAAAATAACTCTTGATGTTGTTGCCTAACGTATTCGTTTATATATATATATATACACCTATATATATACATGTAATTGCACGAGAAAATAAAAGCCAACGAGAGAAGCTTGCGCGAAAAAGAAAAAATACATTATTTTCGATTAAATGGAGAATATTATATTTTTCTCTCCGTATTTATTTTTAAATTTTTTAAATTAATAGAAAAACGAGAGAGAAGACAAGTTTCAACGCACAACGGTGTCGCGAAGTATAAATTATGAAAGATCTGTGCTGTTACACCGAGCGCGTGTTAAAATCGCATATTTTACATTGAAATGAAAAAAAAATGTATTGCGTAAATGAAATAAATAATTTCACCTGGAAACAAATGTTCGGCTGCACATCCGTTCGCGCGCGAAAATCCGTACACGCTCGTCTCATTTAAATCCTAGTTAACGTGAGCCTCGCAATGTATCAATGGGATACTATCTGTGAGCTTGTTAAGAGATATAAATCAGTAAGCTCAGCTGAGGTATTTATGGAGATGCATTAGCTTTCCGCGAGAGTATAGAATGCCAGCATTTATTTGGTAATTTCCGGCAGTCTGATATTCATCTCGCCGAATGTTATTGCGCCACGGCGTGATAGAGCCTGACCTACGATCTCCAGAGATCGGGAGGAAATAATGTCAGACCTTCGTCAGGGCTGGCCGATAATTGGTAGTGGCGAAGAAATACGAATTAAGTTAGGAAAAAAATAAGATAAGCCCGGTCGGCTTAATAGAAAAAAAAAGACAGTCCTGTATGTCAGTTGGGAAATAATAAAGAAGAAAAGATGCAGGCTTTATTTGTGTAAGCTCTATTTATATTAAATCCGCGCGTATGTTATAAATTAAACAATAAATTAACAGTGTCGCTAGGTTGTTAACGTCATTTCATGTAATTATTATTACATTCAAATATTATATACAAAAGACACACAAAATTATCAAAAAATTACGAACAAAAATATTTTAAAAAAATATTACAAACAAATAAAAATATTACAAACACTACTAAACAATAGAAAGATAATTTATTAATAATTTATTAATCTATAATTTTGTATTAGAAAAGAGAGGGAATAATAAACTTATTTTCGGAGAATTGCTTAATTAAAACAAAGATTGGTCTCAAGAAAAGCTTACAGAATTGTAAGATATCGGCTGCGCCACATGACAAAAGGTATCGATCAGCGCGCTTGCGGATTGTTATAATAACGATCAAAACCACTTGGTGCTCCGAAAGTCACATGGCGTTGATGAATATTCCGGAGCACTCGAGAAGTTTCGAGGTACGGTGGATTTTCCGCCCAGGAATCTTCCGAGCGATTCTTGTTCGGAGCAGCGACCGGTACGGACGCTGAAGAGTCGCGTCGTGTCGAGCCGTGCCGATTAAACCGAGTTTGTCGTTGTGTCGGTCTGGTAGTATAAGCCGGTCAAATCGCAGCACTCCATGAGTGTATGGAGCGAAGTTTAGTGAGAATTAAGTAATAAAGTTTGTTAAGTTGATAATCGTCGAAAGTGTCGTTATTTGACTATCTGTCTCACGGTGTGGTCGTCGTCAGTGAAAAGTCGTGCCGAACAAAAGCCAAAGTCGAGTCGAAGGTCGTGGCTGTTGTCGTCGTATTCAACCGAGAGTTGAAAGTCGTTGAAAACATTTTTGAATATATAACGGTTATATCGGTATAATTTACCTTACAGAATGTTGTGCACGATGTTGCTTACGGAAGCCGCGAAACAAATAATCAAGGATTGAATATCGGTGTCTTGTAGTAGCAATCACAGCTTTCTCTGGAAGGTACTACGGTGTCCGCTAAGACGAGCGTAGTTGGCGAAGTTTGACAAGTTGGCGGTAACAGGGACGGTGGGTAGCAAGTGCCAAGAAAGTTTCGAGGAAGGATCAGTTGATGCATAGTCGCGGGAAGAAGGATGCGCCTTGCCAAGCAAAGGACGTGTTCCGCGGGACAATCGCGAGTTACGTATACATGGAAAACGCTGAGTCCACTGGTGCTTAGTCGAGTTTCGTAGGGAAGGTTTCGGGACTCCGGGACTCCGGGTTTCGGGGAAGAGTTTCTGATGGGGTTACAAATTCACGAGCAATTCCGAACGCGCGATTTGCTCGCAAATATTTGTCGACGGCAGTCCTTAAATCATTTCTGTGATTCTCATTTCCCTTCGCTTCGCAATTTTCCGTTTCTTAAGCGTTATGAAAATCCGTTATGAGATGTGATGTTAAATAACACATTAAGCTCTGCTCTCTTTTTGGAAAAAATTTATTTATTATTAAAGGTGCTAATTAAATAAGACACTAAAAGAGTCGTTACATCCGCATAAATAATAACTGAATTATTCTCGTCTAAAAAGTTTTTATTTGTGAAAAGCTTTCAGTGTATTCGTGATATCGCGCGCAATTTAACAAACATATTATGGAAATAAAAATACATGATATAACGACGAGTTTCTATCAAGAAGAAATTCGATCATGTTGCGATCGTGTCGCATTGCCGTTAATCAATGAAATTGCATTAGTTTCGTTCATGTGTGGATGTGTCGGTTTTTTTTGTGCAATATAATAATTCGTATTGATTGCGGAGCGTGACACAGAAAACATTTGTAACCTTAGAGCAGATAATAATTAAGCAGCGCGCGACATCATGTTTATCTGGTGTACATGACGTGACGTCCCGTCGAGGGGTATGACAAAGCTCGACTCGACAAAAGGTTCGCGACCATTATTATTTATTTGTCATTCGTTTAAATATTACGTCAAAATAATATCTATGGATTTAACGGTGCAAATAAAAATTAATGCAATGCGATTTTGCACACGATACGAATATATCCAATTCTGACAATACGATAATATTTTTGTCACGAGAGCTTTTGCATTTTATTAATGTTTGATTTTCGCAAATTTCATATAACTCGCGTTATATGAATCTGCTTTACGAATAATTGCAAAATACTATTATTAATCACAAGTAAAAAAAAATATAGATATCAGTTATATTTGGTAAATTTTAAAAACGAGATTTTAGTTATGTTGTTTTTCTAATTTGATTTCGTCGCTCAACAACAAGAAATGGCGCGTCAACGCAACTTTCTTCTGTTGTTATCTTTTCAAAACAGATTGTTTCGTAAAAAATAGATGATCTTTACCAACGACTTCGAGAAATCCAGTGATGCTGGACATTGGGTCAGTATTGACCTGGCACATGTACCAACCGCTGTCAGATTGACGCGTCTCTTTTATGTGCAGGGACCATATCCGATGGCCGCTGTGCGTCACTGCGATCCGATGATTCTTCGTGATAACGTGATTCGCTATCGTCAGAATCGTCTGCGTATCGACTCGTAGCCACGCTACCTGCAACACAAATCGGATTACGGGCGATTAAATAATTCATTCGCAAAAGTTCGTACATATATATATATATACATATATGTATAGAGCGCTGCGAATTATTTCGATCGCGTTGTTTATGCAAAATAAATAGAATTTCAAACCGACAATGCATGACGTTAAAAACGTGGCTCGAATAAGGGCGCTCGTGTTCTACACAGAGAGAACGGCGTCTTATTACTTCCAGATATTTCGAGAACTTTCTGGAAAGGTTTCAAAGCGCGGGAAAGTTTTATGTAAATGTACACGAAATGTGCGCGCGTGTTGTGTGCAATGCTTTCTATATATCAATTCAGACGCTGACAGTTCAGACGAATGATTGTTGAAAGTACTTCTGAAGGAAATTTTGTAGCAACGTAAGTGCTTTAAAGTTTAAAACAATAGAGTTCTCCGCATCTTTATTAGCCTCTGTTAACAATATTTAACATCAAATCGTGCGTTCTTAGAAAAATCCATTTTTATTATTTGTAGAATATACTTAATATTAAATTAATATTAAATAATAAATATTAATTATAAATATAATTAAAATCGATTAAAATACGATTAAAATCGTATTTTTCTAGAAAAACACAGATACAATAAGAGAGTGTCGATATAATTATATGTATTTATTTATATCCACTTTCTCCCCAAATACACAAAATTAAGGAGACATCAATTAGTGGCATATTAGTTCCGATTGAAGCAACTCGTCGACCGAAATATGGAAAATAAATTTTTTGTTTTATGTTTTTCAGGACACAAGATGTAAAATTAAATTTTCGAAATGCATTTCGTACTTTGCTTCTGCAAGTAAAGCATAAAGCGAGTCGCGTCTCCCGAAACTAAAAAGTAAGAAAGCGAGTCTCCCGAAACTAAAAACTAAGAAAGCTAGTCGAGTCTCCCGAAACTAAAAACTAAGAGAGCGAGTCGAGTCTCCCGAAAGTAAAACCTAAGAGAGCCAGTCGAGTCTCCCGAAACTAAAAACTAAGAGACCCAGTCGAGTCTTCCGAAAGTAAAACCTAAGAGAGCCAGTCGAGTCTCCCG